>ML809229.1:78910-112350 GCA_009831015.1 Picea engelmannii
ACTAAATCATGAAAGTGAGTAAGATCCAAACCATTCAGATGCCACCTCACCATGGAAGTTTCTCCTTCTAGAAGATTCGAGAAAACGCTTGTTTTTCCCATGTGTAAGCATTCTTGCACCCTGCCTATAGAGCAGCCTGCGAACTATTCGCACCCTAGCTATGATGCAGCTTGCGAGAATCAGGCATTCTTGTACCCTAATACATAGGCAGCCTGCAAACTTCCTTTTTTATAAGGTTTTTACACAGGAAAATGAAACTTCTTTTCTCAGGAAAAGTTCTTCTCCCTTCTCTCTTCAGGAACTCAGGCCACTGACCCCTCTGAAGGCAACAGATAGGTTTACATCATTAATGGTCACAGGGATGACAAAAATAATGTGTAACAGATGTTAATGGAGGGAGTGATGATGAATGCAAGCCACATGATCCAGGTGGATATTGGTGGCCACCCACCTATTCCAACTGGATCCTTCTGACAATTTTTAGTTCAACACGTTTCTCTGTAATGATGACATTTCTTTGTAATTGTGGGTTCTGTAATTTTGGGGCTATCTTAAAGCCCTACACAACATATAGGTGGATATTGATGGCCGCCCACCTATTCCAACTGGCTTATTTTGGAAGTTTTCATGTTAGTAGATATTTATGTACTTCTAGGTCCGTTAAGGGGCCCTAAACAATGTTTATTTGGGTTTCCACAAAAAAACTGTAGATAGAGTCAAAGTTTGACATGGTAATGTTTAATTCTCGAAAATACCTTTCCAATGGGCTATCACATGCCTAAAACGGAGGTCATATGCAAACGTTACGACCCCGGGAAGTTGAGGTACCAACTTACCCATCGAAGCCCACATAACTTTTGGTGTTTCATCTCCTAGGGTTAGGTTTTTGGATGTCTAGGGTTTTGGCATTCATGAGTAATATTAAAAAGGCCTCTGGAGCCTCATTGTAATCATTATGCTAATACATATGTGCATAGTAGCCACATCTCTTCTTAGAGATAACTACCACCATTCAAGAAAGTTGTTTTTCAGTTCTGCAATTTTACAATTTCAGCCTATTTTATTTATTCAATAGAAGTTATTGTTCACTAGATATCTATTGTTGTTCTCCGTATCTCTATTTTATTGTATTTAGTTTGTTATTTATTTTGTTCTTATCATAAATCTGGATCAATAGTATCATAGAAGTCTTCTTTTCATTTATTTTTCTTCGTGCATGTCCCCGAGAAGATTTGGGTACAAGAAGTTGGGACTCAAACTAGTCGAGCCTTTGCAAGATCGGCCATGCTGATCCAGACAATAAATCATGGGGGACGAGAAGAAATATGATGGAGTAGGAGATCCTTTTAAATTGTTGCTTGAGGAATCCCTTGCATGACAAAGGAACAAAATGATAGACAACTTTGCATAGATCCTTTGACGACTACCCACAGGAGACGCATCTTTATCAAGAGACCATGCAAACCCCTTCAAGGTATAATTGAATTTTGATATTCCATTATTTGAAGGAATGATAGATGCAAATTTTGTAGATAAATGGCTGAATATGCTCTAAGGGTATTTTTCGGTCCACAATTTTTATGATAGGGAAAATATTACTTTTGCACTCCTCAAGGTCATCCCCCATGCTAAGGACTGGTGGGATACTTACTCTAAGAAAAGGGCCATAGAGGAATCTGCAATATTTGCAGTTTCCCCCACATGGTATTCCTTCAGGAATGCCATTAAAGAACAATACTACCCTGTTGGAAGCTATGAGGACTAGTACACAAGATGGACCACCCTACATCATGAAAGGGACCAAACAATCCAAGATTTCACCAATATTTTCCATACCCTATGCACCAAATTGGGTATCAAAGACTCTAAACAACATCTGGTGATAAAATACCGCGACTGTCTGCATAGATACATTCAAACAAAAATGGATCTTTTGAACATCACATCATTGGGTATGACTTATAGATATGTTGTCAAGATCAAGAACAAATTTAAGAATAAGAGGCAAGAGTTTGGCTCTGCAAACTCCTCACACTCAACGTAGGGAAAATTTGTCGCCAACCCACAAAACAAGGGACAGAGCAAAGATGGCCACTCTCAGGGAAACCATTCCAAGCCACAACACAAGAAAGGTAACGAGAAGTCGAAGAAGGACATAATAAAGTGGTGTGAATACCATAAAATCCCTTCGCACAACACCGAAGAATGTCACTCCAAGCAGTCAGTAGTGGTCAAGATGAAAGCTTCTGAGTCAGAGGCATATTCTGACTCTAAATCAAATCCAAAAGGAGGGAAGAGGATTATTGATGTCAAACCCAATTTAACTATCGCTACCACCAAAGTCTAGCCAAGAAAACTAGAAGAACCAGAGGAAGGGGAACACCTATTTAACTCACAAATGTGGGTAAAGGGGGCTCCGCTTCATTTCATTATCGATAGCTATAGTCAAAGGAACCTGATCTCAATAGAGGTCATCAAGCAGCTAGACCTGTTGAAGACACTGCACCCGCAACCCAACACCATTGGATGGATTTTCCAAGGAAGAGATCTTTTCATTAGCCAACAATGTCGTCTTCCCTACGACATCAAACCCTTCAAAGATGAGGTATTGTGTGATATTTATCCCCTTGAAGTTTGTGATGTTCTTTTGGGACAACCATATTTATGGAAGCGACATGTTGTGTATGAGTCTAGACCCTGCAGTGTTATTATTACTTTGGGTAGACAATTGTACAAGATACTAGAGGTAGCGTTGTTGGTTTGATATTTATCTTCTTATTTCTTCTAGGGTTGACCCAGGTTTGGATCTCAATAGGTTTCCAACAAAACCCTCTAAAACTATCGACCCTCTTGGTAAACCAGAAGACAACACTATGCACAGGGTGCACATCACAATATCACTTGAGATAAATTTATGGGTGATTGTAATAACCAAGTGTTTGCAGTCTAGGAATGAGTGGGGATCTAGGATTGTGTTCTTCCTTCTTCATGCATTAACCTTGTTATTGATTTATGTATTTCTAGGATTCATTCATCTTTATCCTTATGCATGCATGCAAATACATCTATTTAATAATTCATTCATAAGATATTCATTAACAAAAATTAAATACTCAATAAGGATCACACAAAACACAAGTTTTACCATGGTTCACCCCCTCCCAGGGCTACATCCACAAAGATTTGGCTTCTCTTCTCTTTTATTTAATCTTCTTTAAAATATCACGTTGCACACATTACATCGTCATTCTTACAATCAAGATGAGGGAAATAACCCTCTATGAGGTAGACTATATCACACCATGCTCCTCATCTTATGACCTAACCATCAAGGAATCACCTATTCGACTCTTCTATAAGACTTATTATACTTGACAACATAGATCATCCTCTACCACAACCCACCAGAAACAACCACAACAACAACAACAATAACAAAAACCCTCTTTAGACCTCTTAGGTATTTATTTATACTATTTTATAGGCTTATAGCCGTTACAATCCTTAGCAAAAACCCTAACCCTATCATGGTTAGGCTTTCCTGCCTCCTCACCACGTTTCTTTTCATTCTTTTTCTACATGATGTTTTCTTGCCACTTGTTGCACATGCTCCAAAAGTAGATATTCCTTTCCAAAAATAGGTCTTTCCTCAAAATAGGCCTACGCCCAATAGATCCCCAACACTTACATGTGGCTCATCCTGAGCTACTCAGGTGGTGCGCTCTCCTTGAACAACCTTTGCCAAGATGTGAAGCTTTCCTTATAATTCATTCCTTTTTTATTTCGCTTGCACAACTTTCTCTGTAATCTCTTCTATCCTCTGCGCCGTGATATGTTCCTTGAGAGACTTTGCACTCTTGGCATGATCTTGAGCCATTCTTGTCTTCTCCTCCTCCAGTTCCACAATCAGTTGTAGCCATTCTTTCTCTAGATCCCTGCATGCTTGGATCCACATGTTGTGTCGCGTAGCCTTAAATTTGGCTATCCCCTAGTACTGCGCGACCACTTGTAGAGTTATTCTCCATCTGTTAGCTATGTGTTTTTGTCTATCACTGAGATACCGAGAAAAATTCATGGCATTGCCACTACCTCACTTGAAGTCCAAAGTGCTTCCCATCGACATGTACCATGCTACGTGACATCATCCTACTATGTCACATAAATATGAATAGGGAGGCTCTTTCCAGCCAATTAATGCTATCAAAATCATTATCTAGGAGTAATGGAACTCTGTTCCCAAGTCCTGTGCATCCTTGCAGTCATCTAGGAACAGATTCATTAAATATGGGGCCCAACTGAGCATGGTGTCATTTGCGCATTGTGTTGCTGCTGCGAAAACCCCTGCAAGGACCTCCTTTTTGCGGCATTTGTGAAGTAGCTTGCATGCCATCAATTTTTTTTCCGTCCTGGTGGCTACGTCACTGATCCATTTTATAATTATTCTATGTGAGCCTCTTTCTATCCCATACATCTTATTCAACTCTTCTGTGAGAGACTTTTCCTTGGTTTTATCGTCCAAGTACTGCACGAGCTTCTCGCCATTTGATGGCAGGCCTGTGATGAATGAAATTAGCTCCACGTCGATTGATACTGTTTCTTCCAACCACAAAAATTCTCCATGGAGGACCGCCAACAACTTCTTGACATAATTGTTCAAATATTTCTCCTGTTCAAAGTGAGGAATCTCCGGTAAATTCAGAATCCCTATGTTTTCCAAGCCTGCTGCCCATTTCTTTGGCTGCAGTATTGGATCTCCTAATGGCCCTATGCCCAAGATCTCCATATAAACATGTTACGAAAATTATAGGAATTTGCTAGTGTCAGAAACATCATGGTCTGTGTATCTTAGCCTTTCAATGCAACCCAATAGACTTGGTGTAGCCTGCACCCCCTCTGGAATGTGCGGTAAAATAATTTAGCATTGGGCTGCTTGTGCAGGGACCTCACAATGGGTTGTTTCCCTTTTCTTTGTACTAGTGCGCTAGATGTCCCAACCTCTAGTTGTGCTTCCCATCCCGACTCTGGTTTCCCCGTGATATATTCAATATGTACTTCCTCCTGCTACACAAACCCCACCAAAGGTTGTGGCCTTGGCCCGTCAGACTTTGTTCTTTTGCTGTCACCGCCATTTGTTCTGTGGGCTGCTTCGGATTTGGAAGGTTGTTGTGGGTTGCTTATGGATAATGGTTCATGGCCCTATGCACTTTCGTGTGAGTCAATATACATCTCAGCCATCATCAAGGCCTTCTCTTCTTCCTCTACCAGTGTGGCACTCATTGGTTCTACCTGCGGTGAAGGAATTGCGTCGACATCGACCATTCCCTCTCTCTGTGTAAACTCATGTTCTACCTCTGCAGTTTCCTGCGGTGACCTTTGGGTGTTGTGTGTTTTTTGTTGTTGTTTGGCTAGGTGCAATGACCTTTGGAGGTGCCATATTGGGTAATTCTTCCTTCCTCGATCGAACTTAGGTTGCTACGATCTTTGAATTCTCCTGTTCGCCTCTCCTCTTCGTGCTCCTTAGCTTCGTGGGTTTGCAAATGCACAATGTGTGTCATTTATCTTGCATTTTCATTATATATATGGCATCATAAATGGCCTGAATCTTCTCAAAGAATCTTCTTTGATGGTTCTTAATGCCCAATTCACACCTTTTTACCCCGACGACTAGTTTCTTCTTTTCTGATCATTGGCCCAGTTTTTGGCGCGCTACAATTTTTCAGTGCATTGTACATTTCTTATGTGACTTTTCCCTTAGTGCGTGATGTTTTCTTCCTATCAACCATATGTTGCACGCAGTCACTTTTTCTTTTTGTGCTTCTTCTACTATCTATTGCGCACAATATTTCCCAGTATTTTGTATTTTCTTTCTTTGTCTACTTTTTTGTTCCTTTTTCTTCTTTTTCTAATTTTGTCTTCCTTTTTCTTCTTTTCTACTATCTACTATAGTACACTATATGCATGCCTTTTCTAGTACGTTGTAACTTTTAAAGGTTAGTAGGTCGACTATCCCTGTACAGTTTCTGTCGACTACCATTGATCATTCTTTTTAGTTTTGTTCCTTCCAAGTCTTTCAGCTACACAGATCCCCCATATGTGATAGTATTTACTTCATATGGCCCTAGCCAATGCATTCTAAACTTACGAGGGTGTTGGAAAAATTTGTTGTCATAAAGGAGAACTAGGTCTCCCTCCTTAAAACTCTTCTTTTTAATATGTCTGTCATGTTAGGATTTATCTCTTGCTTTCTGTACTTCCTGGTAAAATCCTGTAAGTATCCTGTCCTCTTCCATTACCATTAGTTGACTTAGCCTCTCCTGTACTATGCCTCTTTCTGTCATGTTGGTAATTGTTGCTATGCGCAAACTGGGTACCATAAATTCTAATGGCACCACTGCTTCATGCCCATACACCAATCTGAATGTTTTATGTCCTATCAAGTTCTTGCATGTGGTCCTGTATGACCATAGTACTGCTGGTATTTTTATGTCCCAACCATATTTGTTAACATTGTAAATCTTAGTCAAAGCATTTTCCAAAATCTTATGCTGTTCCATTTTCCTGAGGATGATATGGTGTACTTTTTTGGTGATAGACTTCAAACTCCTCAGTCATATTCCTGGTGGTATTATTGAAAAAATGACCGCCTTGGTCACTCATCAGAATCCTGGAATATCCAAATTTGGTGATTACTTTCTCAAAAAAGAAGTGTGATGTTGTCGTTGCTCTACAGCCTTTGACAGGTGCTGCGTCTTCCCATCTTGTTAAGTATTTAGTCGCAGTAACGATATATCTAGCTCCTAACCTTTTTGTTGGTGGATTAATAGGTTTCACAAAGTCTATTGCCCATTTGTCAAATACCTACAGATTCACTTGTGGTATTAGAAGCATCTCATCACTTTTGTCTGGTTTTCCAACCCTTTGACAGACATCACATTCCTGGCAATATTCCTTGGAATATTTATGAATTGTTGGCCACCATATTCCTACGCGCAATACCTTCTCTGCGGTAGCTTTACTTGCATAGTGTCCTCCAACTATACCTTCACGAGCTTCTACCAAAATTATGGGTTTTTCATGTTCCAATACACACATTCTCAAAATGTTATCTATGCTCATATTGTATAAATGTCCTACAATAAGTTGATAGTCTACAACTCTTACTACCATAATTTTCTTCTACGCATAGCTAAAATCCTTTGACGCAACCCCTGTGCTTAAGTATTCAATAATATCAGTGAATTATTCATCAACTACCTGTACTGAAAATAATTGTGCATCAGGGAAGTTATCTTCCAAATTAGTAGGTTCTTCTCCATTAGTTAACCTTGACAAGTGATCAGGTCCTGCATTTAACTTCCTTGGTTTGACTATCGCTTCGAAATCAAATTCTTGAAACAATAATAGCCATCTATAGATCCTCCCCCACAACACTGGCTTGTTGACTAGATAATTGAGGGAAGAATGGTCTGTGAACATTTTAAAGTGTTTACCTAGTAAATAGTTCCTGAACTTCTGAAGTGCATACACCATTGCTAGGCCTTCTCTTTCAGTGGTGTTGTAATACTTCTTTGATTCTGACAACTTTCTTCTTGCAAAGGTTATAAGATGGTCTAAGTCCCATGTTCTTGGTTGTGCCATAATTGATCCAAGTGCTATGGCTGATGCATCTACATGAACATGAAATGTCTTTTCCCAATCCGAGAATACTAGTATAGGTGTTGCTACCATATTTTCCTCCAGAGTGTCCAAGCCTTGATGACAATCTTCATTCCACTGAAATCTGGTGTCCTTCTTTAACAATTTTTCTATTGGTGTAGTGATCTGCGCATACCCCTTTATAAATTTCTTGTAATAGCCTGTATGTCCCAATGTTTCTCTTAAATAGCACACTGACTTTGGTGGTGGTAAATTCACAATGACTGTAATCTTAGCAGGGTCCACTAGTAAACCTTGTTTACACACTATGTGTCCCAACAATATCCAAAAAGGTGTACCAAAAATGCATTTCTTAATGTTTAATGAGATCTAACATTGCCTACATATTTACAACATTAATCTTAACACTTCTACATGGTCCTTTAATAGACTATATACAGTCCATTCATCCATATATACTTCTAGAAACTAATGTATGAATTCCTTAAAAGCAACTATGACTACTCTTGAAAATATGGCTGGTGCATTTTTCAGTCCAAATGGCATGACTGTATATTGGTAGGATCCCCATTTTATAGAAAAAAGTAGTCTTATACCTGTCTTCTAGGGCTATTTTGATGTAATGGTAAATTGAGAATCCATCTGTGAATGAATATGCTTCTTGGCCTCCCACATTCTCTAAAACCTCATCTGTAAAAGGGTTCAGGAAATGGTCATGTAAGAAAGCATTATTGAGTTTCCATGGATCTACAAAAATCCTTATTCCCCCTTGTTTATTTTCTTGGACTACCATAGGAGTTATCCATTCAAATTCCTCTACTAGTTATGTTATCACTATAACAATTTTTTTATGGAATCCAAGTCTTAGGACTTAGCAAGAGGTTAAATCAGCATAGTCGGGGCCACATCTAGCGGACGGGGCTAAGTCTTGCGGAAATGTGAAGTTGATGGGACCCAATGGGTCACAAATCGTGGGCACCACAGATCAACAGTCATGGAGCATATCGGGCTGAGAACTAGCATGGAGGTTAATTTTTTGAAAGCAGGCCGATAAGAATACCATGGTTTCATCTCAAGATCACGTGGCGCCACCGAATGCATTTCAGAGGGAAAAGTGGGTGAAATCGAAACCACTCAATCACACCCCGAAATCACGTGTCAAATGTCATTAAATTTGTTAAATCCAAGGGTCACATGTGGAAAGGAAAATTGACAACCAGTCAAATCATCTCGAGACACTTGTTTGGGCACCATTCGTTCATGAGATGCCAAGTAAGCATCGCCAAAAAAATGATTTAAAGACTCATCATTGGAAATCGATGGTCGAATGTGATAAGTTGCTATCCTTATAAGGAATTTCATCAGTATCCCATGATTAGCACTCGATGGTGACCGTTACTCAAAACACAGGTGAAATTACTCTATTTCGGGCAATTGATGTTTTATTCCATAGTGGGATAACCACAAATCGAATCATTCATCCAATTCTTGTGCAGTTGAGAGAAATAGGCTCCTGCTTCAGGAAAACCATAGGAAATGGAGAAGAAAGATCCAACGACCTTCAACAAACCGGGAAATTCGAATAGTATAACAAAACTATCAATTAAGAAAAAAGAAAGGCATGCTGTGAAAATACTGGCAACAAAATTTCACACAAAATCTGCAAATGAACCAGGATCAAGTGGAGAAATTAGATTAAATCCTATTATGAAGGATTTGATAATTAATGGATATGCAGACGGATACTACATGCAAGCTCGCAGGAGTAAAATAAACAAGCGACGAAAGAAGGATACTAAAGCCAGAACGGTCGAAAGTACTAAAGAAAACCAATCTACTTGGCTTGACACCTTAAAGGAAGAGATTGCAAACCTAAAATAAATTGCAAGCTAAATTGAGTATATTTTGGGGAATTTTGTGATGATGCAGACAAGTGGCATTCAGGTTAAAAATCTCAAATATGTCGGTTTTTTGTTTATAAAGTTCCCTAGAAAGTAGGAGTTCGGGTTTGGTACGTTACTCCCTCTGTGACTGATATCTAATTTTGGAATCTTGGAGAAGATGATTCATTTTGGATCCCATATGTAATTTATCTATATATATTGTTAAAAGATAAATAAAGAAAGGGGGGACTTACTGGAGAAGGGATTTCCCTTGTAGTAGGAGAACTTTTCAATTTCTTATGGATTTTAATATAAGCAGATAAGGTTTTCTTAGATAGCCGAGATTCATCACTGTGTTGATGTTCAATATGTTTTCTTGTATTTCATATTCATAAATGTGTTTTTCTGCTAGGGATAATCTTTAAGCAAGAGAAAGAATCCACCCTGCTGGTGCTCTTTCTCATATTGATTATACTTGTTATATGTTTATTGGTTCTTGGTTCAGAATTCACTCGTGATTGGTGCTCTTTTTTTGGTATCCATCCTTTATGTTTCTTCTTCTAATGCTATACTAAGAGATTCGCCCTCTATTAGATGCCTCTTGTTGATAGTAGTCTTTCCTTGATTTTCCTCTACCATCTCATATTACTTATTTGTATGAATATCATACCTATTTTTCCTTTGTTCCCTTTGGAATACATAGCTTATAACTCTTCATACGTTTTCAGGAATTGACCCCATTGCCCAATGGCCCTACTCTTCTATTTTGTCCTATAATTTTTAAATTTTATACTATGGAATAATCTGACCTATGTACGTGCATTACCAAATATTTTGAGTATTTTAAATAGCTATATGCCCGAGAGATCCCTCTCTTATTGGAAGGGTTAGAATCCAACCTAAAGTTGGTTGAAACAGTTACCTTTGTCGTTTGTTTTATCAACTGAACAAATTTACAGAGTTGTAACATTATGGCACCATTGCTGGGGACCGAAGGTGAAACCTTCCCTGGGAGAAACAACAAAGTTTAGATCTGAGTACTGATGGTGAAAAGTATTCAGACATAGAAAGGTTGTATGTCATTCACCTGAAGACACCATTTTCAAGAACCTAGAATTCAAATTTTTTATGGCGACTCCACTATCCAAAGACTCAACAACCTGAATATTTTATTGGCGACTCCACTCAAGATTCAAATTCTATTTAGAGACTCCAATGGAATATGATATCCCTTGACAGAGGTATGAAAAGACATCATGGGAGAAAACAAGTACCTAAAGTTGATTTTTTTCCAAGACATAATATTTTTTGTTAATAATTACCTTTTGTCTTTTCCTGAACATGCTAAACAAATTTTTCTTCACCTGCTGCATGTAAATAATGATCAAGATAATATTGAAATTGTATATCCTCCTCTTAAATTTATACAAATATCTCCTCAGTTTATCACTGATTTTGATCAAAATCTCTCATCTGAGCCATGTGATAACAATGACCAAGTTGATGAGCCTCATGAAACCAAGATTGATATTTCACCTGTTGTACTTGATCCAACACCCTCCAAGACTCAACATAGATACATACCCTTATAATTACCTCACATCCTTCAAGATATTCCTCCAAAGAACTATAAGTACCTACTTGTGTTTGATGGAGAACCTTATGCCATCACAGCTGAAAAACACATCCAAGAGTTTGAGAATTTTATAGATTTGTTTGAGATTGACCATGTCGATGTTTGTATGAAGGTATTCTCTCAATAATTGAAAGGAGATTCCAAATAATGGTTTAAACATTTGCAGCCAGATACAATTAACTCATGGGAAGAATTGAAGAGTGTTTTTTTGAAGTTTTGGGGTAAGACTAAATCTCTAGATCTACAAATTACAGAATTCTATGCCTTGAAAAGGAAAAGCAATGAAACTATTTCTACATTCAGTAGAAGGTTTTCCAGTATTTATTACGATTTTCCCAAATAAATTCAACCCACTGAAGTTGTTTCCATGCTCCAGTATGCCACTACTCTTCATCCAGATTTGTCTTTCCTCCTCATGGAAAGAATACCTAAGAGCTTACAACAAATATTTAATGATTCTCAGGAGATTCAACACAATATCCAATCATGTGAACATATTCAAAATGAGGGTTTGGATGCTCCAAGACATGAAAGTGAATATGAACATAGAACAATTGATTGGAATCTTGAGCATAAAATTGATAATATCATAGGTCCTCTTGAAGTTTTAAATGCTAATGATTTTGCAAAGGATTATATTCCATTTATTGAAAGAGAGGGCACTTATGTAGCTTCTGATCCACCCCATGATAAGCATGGAGCTGATTGATTCATATATTCATTTGTAGAAGTCAAGAAGATGAGTTTGCAAATCAGCTTGTTGAGGAACACGTTGATGTCCCAAGCTTTTTCTTGTTAGAGGACATTGCATATGTTGCTGATTTTCCTATATATTTTGAATATGATGATGATTATGATGTTGACTTCCTAGAAAAACCAACTACATGTTCTCTTTCAGAAAATGTTCCTTTTCAGTAGTGTAGTGAGAGAAACTAGCCTACATACCACAGTCACAAATAAGAAAGTACTGAAACAGCTGAAGGAAATTCTTTACCTTTATGTTTTTCTTCATTTAAATTGTTGAAAGAAAATGATAAGATCATCATTGAAGCAAAGAAATGTGTGCTGATGCCAAATCACACTGATTCACTGAAAGAAATTGACAAGAAATTGTAGCAATATTTTCATATGTTTGATGACCATGTTACTTGTTATGTAGAAGGTCTTGTCAGTTCAAAATTGTAGCCATTAGTCAAAGATGAATCCAAAAATGAGTGTGTTCAACAATCCAAAGAAATTGAAAAATGTGCATATGACAACAATGAAGAAAATGAATAAATTTTTGAATCAGGTAGAAGAAACTTGCCATTATGTTTTTCTTCTTTCAAATTGCTCAAGCAAAATGTTAATAATGTTTCGGATCAGAAACCCTCTAGGCATGATGTTGAATCTTAAGAAAGCAATAGACTTGCAAATGAAATATATCTTCCATTATGTTTCTCTTCCTTTGAATTGTTAAGAACCAATCAAGAGAAAATAGAGAAAGTTGGTAAAAGCGTTGTTGTTCAAAGTCATTTGCCTTCTTCTAAAATTTATGAATATACCCAACTAGATTTCTAGCAAAACAAAGGGTTTCAAAGTTGTCTTTCTCCCCTTGTGAATGGTGTAGTTGTTCAAATTCTAAGTGGCTTGGACGTGTATGAAGGATTTGATACCCCATCTATGGAGACTTTGGTAAATGAACAAACAAATGACATAGAGTTTCAGGGAGACAATAAAACAATGTATGTCATTATTCAATCAAAAATGTAGAAAGATCATAAAGAAGCAATTGCTTTACTTAATTCCTTTGAAGATTATGGTTCTAAGATTGAAGAAGAAGAGAAAATAAAACCAACACTTGTGAAGATGGCTTGTCCTTCTATTTTGGTTCATCGAAAGTAAATATTTTCTCATATGTTTCATGACCCTATGGTATGTTATATGGGGAGTTTTAACAATCAGAATTTACAACTTATGATGGGTTGTAAGCTTAGAGATGAAGATGATGGCAAATCAATGTTAGTGTTAGATATGGATTGATTTCTACGAGGGGTTTCATTTTAGCCAGCTGTAACATACCCACTATAGGGATCAGACTTCTTATATCAGGAAATCGGACTTCGCAATTTCGCGATTCCCGTGATCATGCGTTTGTGTCTTGTGATTCCTCGAAACCCGACATAAGTCAAACGCTGACCCTTCGTGACCCTATCGGGGTTTCGGTACTTGCAATGTTCAAAACAACTCGCATTACCAACCCCCGAACCCCGATGGTCCAAAACACTGATACGTGCCTCGACAGATTACTCTCCTGGTAAAATTTTGGCCCACACGACCGCAAATCCATAAGACCACGGTCTTAGTTCCTGTCGGGGTTTCAGTACTTGCGATGTTCAAAATAACTCACATTACCAAACCCCGATTCCTGACTTGATACGCCACCTGTCCTCCTCTCTGACGTCTGTGGCCCACACCCTTGGCTGTCGGGATATCGCGTATCACGATATCGCGGTTCTTGGTGCAATATTCTTTTTGTCTCCAGGAACCCTGAAGTGTCGAACCCCGACTCCCTTTGGATTCCTGACACGTGTTCCAACATAGATCTATGACTATGATTCCTCTGGTGTTTCGAGACTCAAAAGGTCTCGAGTTTCTTGGCTCTTAAAACCCCGATGCCTCAATATCCCGGTACCTCTCCGGGACCTTCTCCTCTGCTCACTAGGACTTAACCCCTGTGCAACTTCTGTCCAATCGCACGGTTGTCAGGTAATCCAGTGGTGATCTGACGGCTCATGATCCTTATGACCATAAGTCTACAAGACCTCAGCCTTAGGTCTCCAGTCGGGATTCGGGCTTTCCAATGCCGTGATACACGTAACCACCGGACTCACGATAGGCCAAATCTCGATACGTTTTCTCTTGTATGGCGTGGTCCATGTGACCTACTCTTGTATGACCACGACCATATGCACCCATCGAGGTTTCGGTTTTTTCAACACCTCGATGTACATGTCCATGGAACCTGCCATATGTCGATCCTCGATGAAATCTGGGTCTTCCGACACGCGTCCTATCCAGGTGGACGGTCTAGATCTATATCGGGACTTTCCCCATGGAGTGTCCTGATATCTTGTCATCAGGATTCCCGAATCCTGAATCCCCGATACCGACTCTTCTCTCGGATTTTTCGCCCTTGTTCACGAGGCTAAACCCTCATGCATTTCCTAACAGATCCAACGGTGGTTCGATTCTTTAACTAAGATCTGACGGCCCAGATCTATCTCACGTCGCGCACTCTCCCACTACTCTCTGGACATGGAAGAACCAATGGTCTAGATAATCCCACAGACCTTGGGGATCTACGACCCCAATTTCCTCGCTATTCATGAAGGTAGAGGGAAAAAGAGACAAGGTATGTAACGCCTTTGTTTCTCTCATCAATCTAACGGTTGTGATTGAGCATGGGTCTTCCGACAGGATCTCATCCGTCGAATTCGTTACTTATCCCTACGCTACTTCCTTGGGATTTTTAAGAGGGTCATTCCTCCTCGTACAGGGTTGTTAAGACTTGCGCAGCCAAGTCCTTTTTACAGGTTCTTGGTAAACCTTTCTAGAGAGGGAATCTCTGTGAAGAGATCTACTTTGGGGTATTCTGGGGGACAGAGAAGGGGAAACAACTTCCCGAGAACGGGCTGGAAGCCTGACTTGGTTCAACTTAAAGCATAATAGAATTTGTTTATCGACATAAGCCATGCATGGTTTTTTATGTTATAAGCATATACAACGACTAGTACTGATTAAACACCAGGAAATCATTCTTATAATGAAAAACATTCATAGTTCCGCAGCTTATGAGCATAGTAAATAAAAGACATATATATTTCAAGGTGCCAGAGGAAAAACACTTATCAGAAATACCACCAGGGATTTAAATAACTACTGAGAGGGGTGCCCGTTTCCACCCAACCGTAGGCGTAGCGACTCCCAACGGATTTACCACTAGCCACCCCCGAGTTGAGACCACGATGCCGTGAGACTGCGTCGCTCTGTCTGCCAGTGACCAGGAGTGAAGGTTGCAATCCTTCCTCTCTGCTATCACTCACCCTGCGTAATTGCTAGAGTTCCCCTTGCGTCTCCCCCAATCGCTACTATCCCACGCCTTATCCTCTTGCGAGGTTGCGTGTGGTGCGATTATCCTCACGCTGATCAGGCCTGATAGCTCTACGGATGGGCGGATTACCTTCCCATCCTTCACTAAGCCATCAACCTACCAGCCTGTGGAAGATTTAGTTCGGGGCCAGCGAGTCGCTTTTGGTTCTCTGGGCCAGTGGAGTCCAAATACAGCAATAAATTATTGGTGGAAGTTAACGCCACCTTTTCAGGTGCCTTCCACCGCCATCGTGGTCTCTTATTCTGCACATCCCCTCTTAGCAGTCCTGCAATAACTTCAAAATGTTATTCACATTCATTGACCTCTTCCTCAAGGTCCATTTACATCACATATTCACATTCATGAGTTTTCCATAGTTCTTGGCCAGTGCAGTTATATTTACAAGTTGGGGGAAACAGGGTGTTACACTAGCAATATCTTTTGATTCAGAATATTGTTATTTCCAGTAGTCTCAACATATTTTTCAGCCTCTTGGTGGCAATCAACAAGTTAAATCACACGGAAGAATTCATTGACCTCTTCCTCAAGGTCCATTTACATCACATATTCACATTCATGAGTTTTCCATAGTTCTTGGCCAGTGCAGTTATATTTACAAGCTGGGGGAAACAGGGTGTTACACTAGCAATATCTTCTGATTCAGAATATTGTTATTTCCAGTAGTCTCAACATATTTTTCAGCCTCTTGGTGGCAATCAACAAGTTAAATCACACGGAAGAAAGAATGCAGTGGAAAAAGCAAAACATGATTTTTTTTTTTTTTTTTCAGGTGTTGAAAGATCCATTTGAAGTCTTGTTAGAAATGGTAAACAGTCCCAATATTTTTTAAATTCTAAGATTTGAATTCATATATAACTTTTCGAATGCATTATCGGTAAATATGGTTTGGAGCAAGCATGTGCAAAGTAAACAAACAGTGCATAAAATGTTGGCATGGATGTATTGGCATTATGATCTCACCTGATTGACAGTTCATTTTTCAGCAGTTAGGGTAGGTAGGTGTGAATAAGCTTGTGGATCAAGCATTTTCAATTTTAGGTCTGCAAATAAAGTGTTCAGTTATATGTTAGCAGTATATCCAGCGTTCAGCCTCCAAGTGAGAGCAGTGAACGAACTTCGATTTTCAATGGACATTGGTGATAGGTCAAGGTATTGCACACACCTGTTGTGAGAGAAGTTCCAATGGATAAGGAACATGGTATATTGTTCTTTTCTACCTCGCAGGGAGGGTAGCATCCCTAGTTGGAGCCCATGTTATCATTATATTTTTTTTTATATGGAATCCAAGTCTCGGGACTTAGTAAGAGGCTAAATCGGCATATACAGGACCACATCTAGTGGACGGGGCTAAGTCTAGCGGAAATGTGAAGTTGATGGGACCCAACGGGTCACATATCATGGGCACCACAGATCAATGGTCATGGAGCATATCGGGCCGAGAACTAGCACGGAGGTTAATGTTTTGAAAGACGGTCGATAAGAATACCATGGTTTTGTCTCAAGATCACATGGCGCCACTGGATTCATTTCGGGGGAAAAGCAGGTGAACTCGAAACCACTCAATCACACCCCGAAATCATGTGTCAAATGTCATTAAATGTGTTGAATCCAAGGGTCACATGAGGAAAGGAAAATTGATGGCCAGTCAAATCATCTAGAGACACTTGTTTGGGTGCCATTCATCCGTGAGATTCCAATTAAGCACTGCCAAATAACCAATTTAAAGACTCATCATTGTAAATCGATGTTCGAACGTGATAAGACGCTATCCCTGTAAGGAATTTCGTTAGTAGACCATGATTAGAAATCGATGACGACTGCTACTCAAAACACAGGTGAAATTACTCTAGTTCGGTAATTGACATTTTATTCCAGAGCGGGATAAACACAAATCGAATCATTCTTCCAATTCTTGTACAATTGAGAGAAATAGGCTCCTTTTCTGGGAAAACCAGAGGAAATGGAGAAGAAATATCCGACGACCTTCAACAAACTGGGAAATTCAAATAGTATGACAAAAATATCAATTAAGAAAAAGAAATGCATGCTATGGAAATACTGGCAACAAAATTTCACACAAAATCTACAGATGAACCAGGATCAGGGGAAGAAATCAGATTAAATCTTATTATGAAGGATTTGATCATTAATGGATATGCAGATGGATACTACATGCAAGATGGTAGGAGTAAAAGAAATAAGCGATGGAAGAAGGAGACTAAAGCTGGAATGATCGAAGGTACTGAAGAAAACCATCCTGGTTGGCCTGACACCTTAAAGGAAGAGATTGCAAACCTGAAATAAATTGCAAGCTAAATTGAGTATATTTCAGGGAATTTTGTGATGATGCAGACAAGTGGCATCCAGGGTAAAAATCTCAAACATTTCATTTTTTTGTTTATAACGTTCCCTTGAAAGTAGGTGTTCGGGTTTGGTACGTTACTCCCTCTGTGACCGATATCTATTTTTGGAATCTTGGAGAAGATGATTCATTTTGGATCCCATATGTAATTTATCTATATATATTGTTAAAAGATAAATAAAGAAAGGGGGGACTTACCGGAGAAGGGCTTGCCCTTGTAGCAGGGGAACTTTGTAATTTCTTATGGATTTTAATATAAGAATATAAGGTTTTCTTAGATAGCCGAGAGTCATCACAGTGTTGATGTTCAATATGTTTTCCTGTATTTCATATTCATAAATGTGTTTTTCTGCTAGCAATAATCTCTAAGCAAGATAAAGAATCCACCATGGTGGTTATGTTTCTCATATTGATTATACTTGTTATATGTTTATTTGTTCCTAGTTCAGAATTTACTCGTGATTGTTGCTTTGTTTTCGGTAGCCAACCTTCATGTTTCTTCTTCTAATGTTATACCAAGAGATTCGCCCTCTGTTAGACACCTATCACTGATAGTAGTCTTTCCTTTCTTTTCCTCTACCGTCTCATATTACTTATTTGTCTGAAAATCATACCTATTTTGCCTATGTTCCCTCTGGAATACATAGCTTATAACTCTTCATACGTTTTCAGGAATTGACCTCATTTCCCAATGGCCCTTCTCTTTTGTTTTGTCCTACCATTTTTAAATTTTATACTATGGCAGAATCTAACCTTTGTGCGCGCATTGCCAAATATTTTGAGTATTTTAAATAGCTATATCCTCGAGAGAGCCCTCTCTGGTTGGAAGGGTCAGAATCCAACCTCAAATAGGTTGAAACAGTTACCTCTGTCATTTGTTTTATCAGCCGAACAAATTTACAGAGTGCTAACAGGTTCTATGATAGCAACTTCCAACATTCGGTCAATTTCTGCTTTCACTTTATGCTTATACACTGGATTCAGTCTATAGGGTCTCTTCCTGACAGGTCTAGCCTCAGGTTTGAGGGGTATCTTCATCTCACCTAGCTCCCCTGCTATACCTTTCATCTCTATAAAGGTTGTTGGAAACAAGTCACTGTATTCACACAATAGCTCTATTATTCTTTCTACTATTTTTTCATCCCAATAGTCTCCAATACTCACCATTTTAGGGTTTCCATTCGTCCCAATGTTGACTTTCTTAACTTTGATTGCTGCAACAAATACTTATGACTCAAGAGATGGACCTTCCACCTCTCTTTCTCCCTGAATTGTTGCAATCTGAATTTTGCACGGGTCATCTTCATCTGGTGCTTCCTCTTCAATTTGATAGAATGAAAGTAATTTTTTGAATGTTTGTCTGTTTTGTTGTTGATATTGTTTCATGATTTAAAATTTTGGTTCATCAATAAATATCATTCCCCGTATTAGCTTCTACTTTGAATCAATGTTGGGCTTCTCATGTTCAAATGAGAAGGTTACTACAAAATTATGTTGTAATCCTGTCCATTATGTAGTGCCTCTACGCATCTCCTGGTATATATACCAGTTCCTTGAGATTCCTTCCAATGTATGGATAAATGGATGAGGCCATTCCTCTGGTGGTGTCATCCTCCACTGTGTCTTGCACTTCCCCAAGTGTTCCACTGGTCTTCCTTTTCCATCATACCTCTTCATTTTATTTCTTCTCTATTTTGCACCAAATCTAATGCACAATAATTGTTTACATTGATACCGGTCCTGAATTGTTTCTCTGTGTCCACCCCAGCATCTTGCAGGTGTTTCCTATTGAAATATTGTAATTGCAAAGTGTATTCTATTTATTATTGAGTCTATTAATTAGATCAATCTTCCTTTGTGGATTGATAATGTCGGGCATTGTAAATGACCAAATCCCCTTTTGTGGATTGGTCAAACCTTAACTATATTATTCTAATTAAGAAGTCACCCCCTAGAACTATTTAAAGTGGTTTTAACCACTAAGAAGAGAAGTTATACCTGCCCAATGAAGAGACACCTTTCCAATGTCTGCCAACTAGTATAAATAAAGGAGGCCAACGCCTCATTTGTTCACTCACTCATTCACTCATCAAGTGAACAAGTTTGGTAGTTGTAGATGGGAGAAGAAGGAAGAGAGAGGTGCATTGATTAGTGTTGGATATTCTCTAGTGTTTTGGTTTATTGTCTTGGCATTGTATTGTCTATCTATATTAAGGAAGTTTTTTTGGGTTTTCTCCCCCATGAGGGTTTCCCAGGATAAATGTTGTGTATCTTGTGATTGTGTTTCTCTAAGTGATCCTACCTATGCTATTGTTATCTAGTAAATTGAAAAGAAACCTAATAATAGCTCAAAAATTAACATGGTATCAGAGTTAAGATGAAGAGAGAACCTTTCAATGGATAAGCAAAACCGTCACTATTGTCGTACAAGAAAATTAGGGCTTTTATTGAAGAGGAATTTAAACCTAAAAATCATCAAGGAAGTGTGACATAGCTTTGCAAACTCTTTGATATCCTCAAAACACTTTTCTAGTGGAAATAACTCCCGAAAAGTGAAACCCTAGTTTTTACTGGTACCAAAAAACCAGAAAACCAGGAAACCATAACCAATACCAGAAGTACCAGTCTAGATTTCCACAAAAGCAGATTGAAAGGGTAAAATTTATATTTTCTTAAATCTAATTGCACCAGGATACTCGCCTCAGCCAAGCACACCTTCTGGTAAGTTCAGGTTTAAATTTTGAGCATTTTCAATTTTTGGTCATTTTCCTAGCTCCAGGTCAAGATGTCTGCAATCACTAAGCTTGTTGAAAAGTTTGAAGGTGTGGAAAAATTTTGTGCCTGGAAATATAGGATTTCACTCATTCTTGAAGAGAATTACCTCTCAAATTTCATAAAGGAAGATGTACCAGAACTCGAAGAAGCTACAACCAAAGAAAAGTACAAGAAGGACATGGTTAGGGCCAAAATAATCATTGCAGACTCCATTAAATATCACTTGATCCCTCAAGTTTCCTCAAATAAAACTTCAAAATAACTGTTTGATGCCTTAACCAGAATGTATGAAGGAAATAACATCAACTAGAAGATGAATCTAAGAACTCAACTCAAAAGTACAAGGATGCATAAAGGAGAAACAATCCATGACTATTTCTCTAGAATCTCTCAATTCATGGAACAACTAGAAGCAATTGGAGACACCCTAGATGAGGATGAACTCATATTGACAACTCTTAATGGTCTCACGAGACCTTGGGATGCGTTCATCCAAACCATTTGTGCCAAAAAGGAGGAACTACATTTTGACAGTCTTTGGGAAGAATGTGTTCAAGAAGAAGCAAGAGTAGCTAATCGAGAAGAAATATTATCAAGAGATGAAGACCAAGCCCTAACTGGTCATACTAAAGGAGGAAGGAATAGGTCTCACTTCCAAAAGGAGACTCGTCAACACAAGAAATCCCACTCCCCAAAGAGATTCAACAACTCTCATAAAGAATCTCACCCTCCAAGAAGATTCCAGAAGTTTCAGAAAGGTAAAAGAAGAGAAAGATATTTCTTCTCTTATCAATGCTACCATTGTGATAATATTGGACATATTTCTAAAGATTTTCCAGCTAAGAGAGAAGAATACAAGAAGAGAAACAAAGGAACCATGCCCATACATATAAGATGAAGAGCCACCCACAGAGATGATTAAAGAATAGATTGAAGACTATGTATTAATCTCTGCCCTCTCAGGATCAGTGTCACCTGGTGAGGATGCTTGGATCATAGATAGTGGTGCTTCCAAGCACATGATAGATTAAAGAGACATTCTCTCTAGAGTTATAGAAAAGAACTTTCCCTAGAAAGTTACACTTGGAGATGATTATCAATACCCTATCAAAGGTGTGGGGGAGTCCAATTACAAACTTGATTCAAGAACCCCAATGAGGATGAAGGATGTACTATATGTTCCAGGTTTGACAAAGAACTTACTTTCTATCTCAAATTTATACAAGAAAGGAGTTAGAGTTTCTTTCATAGATGGTGAAGTTCTTATGTGGCCTAAAGGAAAAACCATAGAAGATGCAATTGTTATTGGAACAGAAGAAGGCGACCTGTATAAGCTAAAATGTCACCCAGTTGCAACTTTGACTCATTCCATTGAAAGTCCATGTGAAATTTGGCATATAAGACTAGCTCACATCAAATACAAGGCATTGCCATATGTGAGCAAGGTAGTCACAGGTCTACTAGAATTGATCATGAAGGTGTGTGCAAGGATGTGCACAAGGAAATAACACAAATAATCCTTTCTCGAAGAGTGAGAGTAAAGAAGAAGGAGTCTTGTAACTCATCCAATTAGATGTATGTGGCCCAATTCCATCAACAATTCTTAGTGGGTATGTATACTATGTGTCATTCATTGATGATTATTCTCACAAAACCTGGGTTTACTTTTGAAATCAAAAGATGAAGTGTTTGGTAAATTCAAGGAATTCAAATCTTTGATAGAGAATTTCTCTGAAAGAAAGATCAAGATACTCAGGATAGATAATGGAGGAGAATACACCTCAAACAATTTTGTAATCTTTTGCAGAGATGCAGAGATTCATCAATTTCCCCCAATGAGATTCACGAAGATCATGATATGATAAAATCTCAAGAACCTCCCCAGATGACGATCTCTCACAAGAGAAAGCCAGCCCAGGAAAGGGAACTTATTCAATATGGATAGAGGTATGGTGCCCCCGAAGGAACCATGATACAAGTCAAGAAACCAAATTCATTCTTCAGTTATATGGATTTGATGTGTGATCTCTTAAAGAAGGAGCCTACTTTCTTTGAAGAAGCCATTCATAAGAAAGAATGGGAAGATGCCATGACAAAAGAGTACCAATCCATTATAAAGAATGAGGTATGGGAAATAGTTCTAAGACCGAAAATAAAAGATGTGGTATCTTTCAAATGGCTATACATGATAAAATAGGCTGTTGATGGAAGTATTGAGAAATATAAAGCAAGGTTTGTAGCTCGTGTCTTTTATTAAAAGGAAGGAATTGATTATGAAGAGACATTTTCTCATGTAGCCATATACACTTCTATTAGACCAATCATAGCCCTTGCATCTAAGATGAAGTGGAAGCTACACCAAATGGATGTCAAAACAAATTTCTTAAATGGTGTCATCAAAGAAGAAGTGTACATAGAAAAAACTCAAAGGTTTGAGGTTGAAGATAGAAAGAAACATGTATGCAAGTTGAAGAAGGATGTGTATGGATTAACTCAAGCTCCTAGAGCTTGGTATGGAAGAATTGAAAGTTTCCTGACGAGCTTGGGTTTTACCAAGAGTAAAGTTGATTCTAACCTTTAATTCAAGGTTATGAATGATGAACATGTTATATTATTGTTATATGTAGATGAATTATTCTTAAATAGAGAAGAAAAACTCATCATTGATTGTAAGGAGAATCTTGCTACATAATTTGAGATGAAAGACCTAGGCCTAATGCACTATTTCTTAGGTATTGAAGTTTGGTAGAGCCCAAAGAAGATCTTCCCTAACCAAGGGAAGTATGCAGTTGACATACTAAAGATGTTTGATATGTTGGAGTGTAAATCCATGAATACACCCATGGAAACAAAATTGAAGCTCCTGGTTGATACTTCGTCAGAATTGGTTGATGCCACGTTGTATAGACAAATCATTGGATCGTTGATGTATCTGATGAATACCAGACCAGATATATGTTTTGTTGTGAACACCTTGAGTCAATTTCTGGTAGAACCCAGACGCGTTCACCTTGTCACTTCAAACCATGTGATGAGATACCTTAAGGGTACGTTGGATTTTGGTCTTAGTTATAATGGGGATCATGACTTTAGAATGAGTGGGTATACTGATTCAAATTAGGCTAGAAGTGTCTCATGGATGAGTAGGAAGCAATCAAGTATTGTTCTTAGCACGACATAAGCTGAATACATTTTTGCATGTTCCGCCATTTGTGAATCTATATGGATTTGGAATTTGTTGACAGGTCTATTTGATATGGAGATGGAAGAAACCGTGATTCTATGTGATAACCAGAGTTGCATAAAAATGACATAGAACCCTGTGTTCCATGACAAGTCAAAACACATAGAAATCTGATATCACTACATTCGTGATATGGTGTAGACAGGAGCTATAAAGCTCCATTATGTTGACATGAATGAACAGATTGTAGATGTGTTGACCAAGCCTCTGTCTCGTGTAAGGTTTGAGAACTTTCAAGACAATCTTGTTATAGTATGAAAGGACATTCCTTGAAAGGGGGATTAGTGTTGATGCCAACCTTGTGCTGAAGATTTCCAGCTTTGTGCTGATGTTGATGTGATTCCAGCCTTATGTTGAAGATTTCCAACTCCATGCTGATGTTGATGTGGTACCATCCTTGTGCTGAATATTTCTAGCTTTGTGCTGATGTTGATGTGATGCCAGCCTGGTGCTGAAGATTTCTAGCTTCGTGTTGATGTTGATGTGATGCCAACTTTGTGCTAAAGATTTCCATCTTAGTGTTGATGTTGATGATGCTCCAACCTATGTGCTATGATGTTGTTTTTGTTGATGTTGTATTAGCCTCATGTTGTTATTGATGATGATGATGTATTAGTGTTATACTAATCCTTGTTAATGCATATGATGATGATGCCATTCCATCTCCTTGTTGTGGATGATGATATTGATGAGGAGAAAAGCTTCCGATGATTTATAGATATGCTAGTCAGTGTTCCAGATGTTGTTGATGTTGTTTCCCTCTCCCTCTCTTGATGATTTTTTCGAATACCCTTATTGTTAAGGGGGGGTGCTGAAATATTGTAACTGCAAAGTGTCTTCTATTTATTATTGAGTCTCTATTAATTATATCAATCCCCTTTTGTAGATTGATCATGTCGGGCATTGTAAATTACCAAATCCCCTTTTGTGGATTGGTCAAACCATAACTATATTATGCTAATTAAGAAGTCAGCCCCCAGGCCTAATTAAAGTGATTTTAACCACTAAGAAGAGAAGTCAACCCTACCCAGTGAAGAGACACCTTTCCAACGCTTGCCAGCTAGTATAAATAAAGGAGGCCATCGCCTCATTTGTTCACTCACTCATTCACTCATCAAGTGCACAAGTTTGGTAGCTGCAGTTGGGAGAAGAAGAGAGAGGTGCATTGCTCAGTGTTGGATATTCTCTAGTGTTTTGGTTTATTGTCTTGGCATTGTATTGGATATCTATATTAAGGAATTTTTGTTGGGTTTTCTCCGCCATGAGGGTTTCCCAAGATAAATGTTGTGTATCTTGTGATTGTGTTTCTCTCAGTGATCCTACATATGTTATTGTTATCTAGTAAATTGAAAAGAAACCTAATAATAAATCAAAACTTAACATTGTCTTGAGTGCAATATCTAGGGATAAGATCCTCTGATTTTCTAACACTTCCTCTTCATATTTTGTCAAAAATTCCTCTAATTTATTTAACCCATGAAAACTGGGAGTTTCTCTTATCTCTGTACCAACCCATCTTATTGCACGATCTATTCTTGCACACCTCCTTGTGGAAACTTCATGTAATCTTTATTTCCAATTCTCCAAACCTATGATTGAATCGGAAGCACATGATGTAATGCTTCTCCAGATGAGTACCCCATCTATAGTTGGGTTAACATAATCCTCTTCTCGCATGGTGGTTCTGTACAACTAGTTTATTTCTTCCAGATCCAAACAAGTGGCCTCTACAAACCTTTGTCCTTCTAAAGGATCCAATGGTGCAATGAATCTATATTTGCTTGATTCAAAAGTTAGTTTCCTTGTCTTCAGGTTGATTATAGCTTGGTTATCAAATTCCCAATCCAATCCAAGCAATGTTAGGTAAGGTGTTGTGCCATCTACTATCTCTATTACATCAAAATCTTCCATAGTGCGCACTCCATCCAAATCTACTGTCACACCTTTAAGTCTTCTAATAGGAAACACTCTGTGTTGATTTTCTAATTTCAAATGGACAGGGGAATAGCCTCAGGTAGGTTCCCCCATACAATGCCATGTCTTTTTAGGTAGGACATTTACTTCATAGACTAAATCTAGTATAACATCACCCATATTAAAATCCCCAATGTTGGCATTCAATCTATTTGCTTATCCTTATTCTTGTATGAAGATGATTGACTATTTTCTATTATAACTTCCCTTACACCTCTGTGTTACATATTTCTAGCATAATTTTTAAGATCTTAATAGATGATGTATCCTTCAATAACTTATCACAGGATTGCAGAATTTTTTTTATGGTACTTACTTGCTCTAAAGTTTGTCCTTTATTGGTGTGGTCCATTGAGGAGGGAATCTTGTACATTGGTGAGTTCTGAGTTTGATGTGTGGTTGATGTAGACGAATCATTCTGCTTGAGACACTCTTGTATGGATTCCTTAAATGTTTCCTTTTCTTTCAGTGTGTCAAACTATTTTTGTGGTTTAGTGTTCTTCTTAACCCATTGGTGTTGATCTGGATCACCCAATACTGCATCAATTCATGTCTTGGATCCTCCTCAAGTGACTATATTGATGTTTCTCCCATCATCGTTGGCTTCTACAGAGATCCACTGGAAATTCCAGTTATTTTAGTTCCTTTCTTCTTGGATCTTCCCTAAGAGTGTCAGACAATCCTCCGTGTCATGATTTGTTGCGCGACAATACATACATGTTGTTGGTGGGAGTGGACAATCCCTTGCATAATGTCCCAGTTTTTGGAAGTTGTGGCACACTATTGGTCCTCTACCTTGTCCATATCCTCCTCTACCTTTTCCATATCCTCCTCTGCCTTGTCCTCCAACTTGATCTCTTCATGGCATGTTTTACTGAGGTACCTGGTTATACAACACAAGGTTATACTGTGGTTGTGCATTATTGTATTGCGGTTGCAAATTATTGTACTACTACTGCACATTATTGTATGGTGGTGGTACCTAGTTGAACTGAAGTGCATATTGTCCTGTCATCATTTATTCTTGCACCCTATAAGTACATGAAGTTATTTCTCTCATTAGTTCTATTGTCCTACAATCCTCATCATCATGACCCACTGACTTACAAAATTTGCAGTATGAACATTTGGGTACTATATTATATTTTTGCATCATTGGACAATGTTATGGATCATGCCCATGTGTTTTACAAATATCGCACCATGGTCCTCCTGTTGTAAATGGGTTTGGCACCCCTGTTTCCATATACTGCACGAAATTTGGACATTCATTCTTATGGTATCCTTATGTCCTGCATAGGGTACACCAAACAACTTCTCTTTTATCTTTACCCTTATTCTGGTTAAGTTGAAATGTTATATTCTTCAAATCCTCTATTATTGGATATATCTGTTGATACTGGTTTTATTCTAGTTGTAAATCTACCTGTAGAGCCTCTGCCTGAGTTTGGAACTTTTGTTGTCTTAATGGGTATTTCAAATGTGGTAACAATGATTTCACAAATAAATGTCTATGTTGCATGTCATCAATTGCATATTTCAACTTACCTTTCAGATATTTAAACCTATGATCAAACTTCCAAATAGACTCACCTGGTTTTTTCTTGATTTCAATCATTTCATTCATATACTGGTCCTCTGAGCTGGGCTTCTGAAATTAGTTTATCAATAGTTTTTTCACATCTGCAATATTCTTTGTTATTCATGGTGTATTTTTTACATATAGACTCACATACCAGTCCAGTGCATGGTCTCTCAGTGTGATTACTGACTATGCAAGATTTGTATCCTCATATATGATCTTATTTTCTTCCCAAATATTCTCACATATGAATAGGTGCTTTTCAGGGTCCTCTGATGCCTCTCCCCGAAATTTTGGTAACCTAATCGTGGGATCATGTCCTGCCATTTTAGACTGTGTTGAACTACTACCTCAACGCGGTGTAGATAATTGACGGTTACTTTCTGAACTATCTCCTCTAGTTGATGCTCCTTGATTGGATGTGTGCCTTGTTGTTCTTCTTCCACTAAAATTCAGTTGTCTAAACACTCGTGTTCTTTCTAGTGTATTAGTCACACATGGGGTTTTAGTTCCACACTGAAGGTGATCTGAATTGGAGTTATTCCTTTTGTCCCTAACCCAGAGATCCTCTACCCCTTCCTCATCACTTTCCAAGCCCTCTCTATCAACAATGACTCTCTTCTTGTTATTCATTTTATATTGATAGGGTGCTCCACTGTGCGCCTTTCCATATTTTACCATTATCTTCTTTATCTGGTCTTCCTCAATCATGATTGGGTCCATGGTCTCCTTATTATTTCCCTTATCCATCTCTTCTTCCATTTTTAAACCTCATGTTAGTGCTTCCCCCCTTCCCCCATGCACGTAGGGAAGTTTAGTTGTCTCATTCCATGGTAATCACACCGTTGTTATACAATAAAATCTTGATTGAAGTATACAATGATATGATGTACCTACCTCTGGGTCCCTTTAGAAAATCATTCTCTACTGCGATGTAAGACCTCACAATATCTACTGCAAATTCGGTGATAAACCCTGCAACAATACTGTCTAACCAGAAATCTACTAAGCATAAATTTGTTATTAACTTTTTGTAACTTAGTGATCTCCACATGATTCCACTCCAGCTATCTGATTCTATTTGTAGGGTGGTTTTATTTTAATCTCAATAACCACTCGTGAAACAAATGCGGGAAATCACACAAAAATACCTCATGCAAGTCGCTAAACACATATTTGTCGAGATATTTGCACGGTGTTAACTTAGGGTTTTTGTTGTCCTTCTGAGAAAACTCAAGTTCCTTTATTTTCAACCATCTTTCAATCTCTGCATTTTTTGGATTCCATGGCATGAACATTCCCTTATATACTTTCATCCTCCGCACGTTTCTTCCATGGATCTCGTCCACTCAATCCTATGTAGTTCCAGCCGAAAATGAAACCATTTGCTGGTTTAATTTTTGTCTTTTTAATTCTTCTAGGTTTTACCCAGTTTCAGATCTCAATAGGTTTCCAACATAACCCTCTAAAACTATAGGCCCTCCTGGTAAATCGGAAGGCAACGTTATGCACAGGGTGCACAATGAATTCTCACCTGAGATAACTTTATGGGTGACTGCAATACCCAAGATTTTGCAGTCTAGGAATGAGTGGGGATCTGGGATTGTGTTCTTCCTTCTTCATGCATTAACCTTTCTCTTGATTTACATATTTCTAGGATTCATTCATATTTATCCTTATGCATGCATGCTAATACATCTAGTTAATCATTCACTCATAAGATAATCATTAACAGAAAGTAAATACTCAATAAAAATCACACAAAACACAAGTTTTACCGTGGTTCACCCCCTCCTGGGGCTACGTCCACAAAGATATGGATTCTCCGCTATTTTATTTAATCTGCTGCAAAATCTCACATTGCGCACATTACATATTTAGTCTTACAATCAAGATGAGGGAAATAACCCTCTATAAGGCAGACTAGATCACACCAGGGTCCTCAGCCTGTGACCTAACCCTTGAGGACTTGCCTATTTGACTCTTCTACAATACTTATTATACTTGACAACATAGATCATCCTCTACCACAACCCACCAAAAACAACCACAACAACAACAAAAACAACAACAACCCTCTCTAGACCTCCTAGGTCTTTATTTATACTATTTTAAAGGCTTATAGACATTGCAATCCTTAAAAAAAGCCCCAACCCTATCATGGTTAGGCTTTCCATCCTCACCACATTTATTTTCCTCCTGCATGTTTCTTTTCCTTCTTTTTATGCATGTTGCTTTCTTTCCACTTGTTGTGCGTGCTCCAAAACTAGATCTTCCTTTCCAAAAATAGGTCTTTCCTAAAAATAGGCTTGCGCCCAACAAGCATCCCCTACTTATCTTTCTTTAATCTCTACTAAGAAATGCAGTAAGTTCATTTCACAGACTGAGAAGTTTGTCTTCTTTGTGATCCGTGCTCACAGTAAGAAAAAGGTCGCTGCCACATTCATGAACTCTACAAAAAGCCTCTCTTTGTAGCAGAAGCAAGTGGACGGAATCATGGAAGAGTACAGAGACACATTCTACTCATGCACCAGGGTACCGACGCATTACCAAGTCAAGCATCCAATTGGTCTAACCCCCAATGCACCTCTGTCTAATGATGAAATCAAGCATCAGATCCAAGAACTGCTTCAAAAGGGTCACATCATATCCAACTCCTCCCATTGCAGAAGCCCGATTGTACTAGTGAAGAAGAAAGACAAGACTCTATGACCCTGCATTGATTAAAAAGCATTAAACAAAATCATAGTCAGGAACCGATACCCAATTCTCCGAATTGATGAACTTCTTGACCAACTCAAGGGGGCCAAGTTATTCAACAAGATTGACCTAAATTTAGGCTACCACCATGTTCCCATCGAACCGACTGATGTATGGAATACAACTTTCAAATCTAAAGAAGGTCTCTTCAAATGGTTGGTCATGCCCTTTGTCCTAACAAATGCACCGATAAATTTCATGAGGTTGATGGATGATGTATTAAGACCCTTCAACAACTCTTTTGTGGAAGTATATATGGATGAGATACTCATCTCCATTAGAACTTGGGAGGAGAACATGCAACATATTCAGTAGGTTTTGAGCACTCTGCAACAACAAAAGGTATATGCCAACTTGGAAAAATTATCCTTTGGCATGAACATGGTCCAATACTTGGGCTACATTGTTAATGAACATGGGGTACATGTGGATCCATCTAAGATCCAAGTCATTCGTGACTGGTCATCCCTGACCACACTAATTGAGCTTCATATATTCTTGGGACTTGCCAACTTCTACCGACAGTTCGTGTTGGGATTCTCCCATATTGCATGGGCCCTTAGCCAAGTGACCAAGGGAGGTGGCAAGGAAAAGTTCACGTGGGGGAAGGCACAAGAACAAGCATTTGATGATCTAAAGAATCTCTTGTGCTAAACTCCAGTACTCTCCTTACTCAATCTGCAACAACCATTCGAGATTGAGACTAATGCATCCAACTATGTTGTAGGTGCAATTCTAACTCAACACAGTCATCTGGTAGCATACCATAGTGATACACTCTCATATATTGTCCATAAATACTCCAGCTATGACAAGGAAATGTATTCCATTGTACAAGCCTATCGTCAATGAAAAAATTATAGTCTGGGAAAGGAGACAATCATCCACATTGATCACAATCCTCTACAGTTCATACAGACACATGGGAAGTTGCAAAATGACCGCCATCAGAAGTGGTCCACATACCTGCAATAGTTTCATCTCAACATCAAGTATAAGACATGGAACATAGATCATGTCACTGACTACCTCAATCGACCTCTTGTGGCTGCACTCACCACCATGCTCCATTCCTGTGGGCATGAGGCATCTCAGTGGCCCCAAATTTATCAACAAGATCTTGAATTTTCCACTACCTATCATCTCTTGGGTACATGCATGAATGTCACCGATTTTCACTTTTAGGGCATACCATTATGCCATCTTAGTCGCCTCTATGTTCCTGCAAGAGAGCGTGCAAAGATGATTTGGGAGGCTCACTACAGTCGGATGCCAAGAAATTTGGAGTGGAGAAAATTGTGGTCGTTCTACAGAAAACAAATTATTGGCCAAAAATTCGATAGGTCGTCATCAAGTATATCATATCTTGCATTGCCTATTCCATTTCCAAGACAACCATCAAGAATCAAGGCTTATACACCCCTATTCCTACTCCCAAGAGGCCTTGGAATCCATCTTGATGGATTACATGTCTGGCCTTTCGTCCACCAAGCAAGGAAATGATTGCGTATTTGTGGTGGTTGATCGATTTTCAAAGATGGCTATTCTCACAGCCTGCGAGAAGAGCATTAAAGGGGCATATACTACCAATCTCTTCTTCAAACGAGTGTGGGTCCATTTTGGGATACCACAGACCATCATCTCTGATCGGGACAACAGGTTCCTCAACACATTTTATTCGAGTCTCTTGTCATTGTTGGACACTAAGCTCACTAAATCCACTCCCTTCCACCCTCAAACTGATGGCTAGACAGAGGATGTTAATCAAATGATTGTGCACATTCTGTGAATGTACAACTCTAAAAATCCATGTACATCGGATGAGAGTCTTCCCTATTTTAAATAGAAATACAATAGAGCTCTCAATCGGCCATAGCCCATTTCAGGTGGGGATGGGATTCCAACCCTTGGGTCCCATTGATGTTGCACTACCTCTTGCAACCACACAAACAAAATCTTCCCATGTTCATTCAGAGGCGGAAAAATCCACCAGAATCATTAAACAAATTCAACACATACACCAACAGGTCCATGAGATTTTGTAGAAAGATAATTTTAAGTACAAGAAGTGCCATGATCAACACCGGGTACCACACAAGTTTCAGGTGGGAGACAAGGTCTGGTTACATTTGCAGAAAGAACGACTTATAGGGCCCCATCATAAGATCTTTCCACTTCTCTATGGGCCTTAAACTATCACCAAGGTTGTGGGTGATAATGCTTTTGAGCTGAAAAATCCCCCCTTCCTTGTCTTGCACCTAGTGTTCAATGTGGACCTTCTTTGACCATATTTTCCACCATTATTGGACACCTTAGAGATCGCAGAACAATTGACACCAATAGATCTCAACCCCGGCTACATGGAACATGCATCCACTGATCAGATAATGGACACATAGGTCAATGACACTCTCCCACATAGGATCCATTTTTATCGGGTTGTCAAGGCAGGGAAACTTCTACACCTAGGAAAATGGCTCACCCAGGGCCAAATTCAACATGAATTTCCTCACTTGATGGGGGCACTCAACACAATAGAGACCATTGCTTCCTAAGAGGGGAGGACTGATCCAAGTGGATATTGGTGGCTACCCATCTATTCAAACTGGCTTCTTTTGATAGTTTTTAGTTCAACATGATTCTCTGTAATGATGGAATTTCTTTTTAATTGTGGGTTCTGTTAACTCCCAAAATGAAACCATTCTTTCGGTTGAATTTTGTAGTGGATATCATGGCTATTGCTAACGTGTTTTCAAAGATTCATTGTGCGTTGTGGAAAGTGCCCTCTTTCAGCAGCTAAGGAGTATCTTCTACAAAGCAGTGCGCTGTGGAAAGTGCATACTTTCCGTAGCTAACAGGGGCTTACAAAGAGGCGCGCTGAGGAAAGTCAAGATTATCAACAGCTAACAGAGGCTATACTCCCGGGTTGGCAACATCAAATCAAACCTTTGTTTCCATATCAGACATTGTTCACAAGAGACCGTTTAGAGTTTTGAATTACAAATGGAAAGGATGATACTTAAATTTGCAGGGCACTTTTCAATCCCTTCCTAAGATCCAAGTGAAGATCTGAAAACACCATTGGATAGCTTAGATTCTCTAGATGTCGATCGACTATTCATACATGAAAAATGGATTTTTTATGACCGAGAAATTCGATTTTGAAAATCTGCCCGCTTTCAACAGCGCAAATCGATATTTTATGACCAGTTAGCTGTGGAAAGTGGCCACTTTCAACAGCGCAGGAGCAGATTTTTCAGGCAAGTGCGCTGTTGAAAGCTGTCAAGGCCAGAATAGCCAAATTTTCGCCCAAATCAAGAATTTTTGGGTTTAAATGGTTTGAATCCTTCTTCAATAAGCTGGTTATGAATTATCAAATCAAAATCTAAAGGCCATTCTTGGAGATGAAAGTCAA
>ML809230.1:24446-41889 GCA_009831015.1 Picea engelmannii
CTAATGACATGGGAGCAATAATCCCTCAAGTGCATATGAGAGGATACTGACTTGGATGAGTCACTTGAAGGGGAGGAGGGAGAAACAACAACTTTACCTTTGTCATGCACATGGTGAGCCTCAGTTTTGAGTCGTTTTCTTGCATGAGAGGACTGTACATGGGAAATTGGAACATTTGGGTTTATAGGTGGCGGAGGAGGAGGTAATGACAAATTTGGCTAGCCATGATGGTGGGAGATTGTTGGGTGCACAATCTCTTGCCATCCATAATTCTTTGGAACTTTAGGTTACAAAGATACGTGGGGAGGTACATGGATACCAAGAACGTTTTGGGACTCGAAGGGAGGCCTCTCTGGTCTAGGCTGAATTATCCCTTGCCCAATCCAATTGAAAAATCCATCTTGAATTTTTTTTTTTTAACTCTTGAGGATCAACATTGAAATGAATTGAGAATATGGGCCTTCTAGGCCCTTTGTTCTAGTTGCCTCTTACCCTATTGTTTTGACCATGACTGTTGTAACACACCCATGATGGGGCATACAATTTCCGTTCTCCTTTAATAATCAAATCCTCTATCCATGGTCTCTAATTTGGAAATCAGGGCCTAGCCCCTCCTTCTTAAAGGAACATCACACATGACCTTGAGTTATGACTGTATGCCAAGGCCGCAGGTCCCTATTCTGACGCTTCAAAACTTAAGGCTTCGAGAGTTTTTGATTCATCACACGCTACTTCCTTCGAAATCCAAAGGAGCGATGTTCCAAACTGGAGCGAAGGGATCAACGGTGCCTACTCAGCCTTAATATAAATGAACCTCAATGACTTCAGGTCTCTGGGATTTGATGACATTCGAAACACCTCCTCACAAAACCTCCAGATTACTCTAATCCTCCGAAGTGCACCATCCGACGCCATGTGTCCTCGGGGAGTTCGATGATTCTGTTTGACTTTGGGACTTTGGCGTTCAGGAGCTTCAAACTTTTCTGCAACCTTTTTTTCTCCTGGAGTCAAGGATCGTGCACCACGCTCCACACTCACTTCCTCCCGAAATGCTTTCACTCGAGGTTAATGACTTATTGATGCGTGTCTCCCATGAATCGACGACTACAAAACACTTTGACTATTTGGGCTTCAGGAGTTTTGAATACTCCAATGCATTTTACCCTCGAAGTAGATATCTACCGAAATGGAAGATCTACTAATACATGTCCTCAGCTGACGTCCGACTCAGATGAATTTTAGCTCTCCGACATTCGGGAGTTCTTTTTCAACATATCCCCTTTTCTCCCGTAGTGATTTCACCCGAAGTTGATGATCTATCGACACGTGTCTTCCACAGATCGATGACTACAAATCACTTCGGTTCTTCGTTACTACGATTTCCAAGGGGACATGTGACCATCCACCTAGCAATGTTTCTAGGTCTGAAAATCATGATCTGACCAATAGCGATGTGTTCGCTAATCAATGGTTTATAGTGATTGTGGGGCCCCAACGTGCGCACTCCTTATCAGAGGGACCAAACTCCACAATCTAAAAAGTACTCGCCCAACTCGGTTTAACTAGAGTCGTTGATCTTCCATTCTGTTGAGATCAATGATGCTGGTGAATTGCGAGCCATGAACTAGCACATCCTCTAATTTCACCTTCACGCTCTGCAATGACTCCCAACCATCGATTTAATTGAGCGACTCGTGTTTACTTCGTTAACTCTAGTGGTATTTGAGTCGATATAATGACCAAGATGGATTCTCCTCCCGTTAAATGGCTCGCATCCATCTTCGCTGTCAGATTCTTAAGTCATCTATGGTTCTTGTTACTCCGGTAGTTCGAGTAACTTGACTATCATGAAATTTGACATCTCTGAGATTTTGAGCTCTCGAGGTTCTGAAACCTTCATGAGCTAACTCATTTAGCATAGGGTTCCTAGATCCAGGTCGCATGGACCTTCATATGGCTCTTGGAATATTAAACCTACTCTTAGTCGAGTTTTTGGTGAAGGACTTAGGCACTAAATCAAAGTCTCTTAGATTACTGGTCTGAAGGGAACGCCTCTCTAATTCATAGAAATTTAAGCTCCAAAAGATGGCAAGGTAAACTCATGAAGTTACTGAAATGGTAGAAGAGCCAAGAGGTTCGCTCCGACTCTAGAACTGTGCTAAAATTCCCTGGGAAAATTCCTTCGAGGAATTAAACTGGCGCATATGGAAAATCAGGCAGAAGCCTAAGTTCTATATTGCGTGTGGCTCAAATTACCAGTCCGTGGCTAGGTCTATAAGCCTTATAGATGGGCTGTCTAACCCATCCCCTCATTAACTCTTGAGGAGGTCTTCCCACCTACCATCCCGACTGTAATTCATTCCTAAGTCAGAGGGTTGTTCTGATCCTGAGCAATTAAATCCAGCAAAGTATTGGTTCAGTGGAGGTTAATGCAACCATTGTTGGTCCCCTCCACCACCTTTTAATAGCATTTGTGGTCTCTTCTTAGTACATCCCCTTTCCATCAGTCATGCAACAAATATCCATTTTCTATTAAAATAACAGAATTTACATTCATCGACCTTTTATACAAAGGTCCATTAAATCAAACATTCACACCTTTGAGTTTTCCATAGTTCCTTGGCCAATATAGTTATAATTATAAAATGGGGGAAACAGGGTGTTACAACTGCCTCTGCTGAAGAAGCTCATTCTGTATGCATCAATTATTAGCAACTAGATCTTAACAAACCATACATGACATTCTCTTTATATGAAACAAAGTTTGGCTCATAAATTAACATCATTCCCATGTAATCCAATCCATAAAAAATATTTAATAAATTCCAAATGAGTAGGGGGTGAAGTAGGGTTCATGGGATATCTGGGGGGAATGTAATAAGAAAAAAAGTGATATCATGACAGGGAGCAAGTGTTGATATTATGGTAGCTGTAGGAGGTATTTACCTCCACATGTAAACCTGACGAGAATAGAATATTCTAAGAAGCAAGAAGAAACCCTAATTAGTTGGCTAATAATCCTAGAAGACAAGTCGGCTCAAGAGGATAATTTGTATTAGGTTATTAGCCTCCAAGAGAAGAAGTCAACTAAAGGAAATATCATATACTAAGTAAATAGGCACCTAGAATGAGAAGTTGACCCAGGTAGTTTTCCAGTTTTAGTATAAATACAAGAGACCATTTTTCATTCTGGTAGACATTATCAGAACTGTAGAAGCAACACTTGTGCACACTGCAGGTGGCCAGTTTGTGCACAAGTATGGAGGAGAGCTGCTGTTGCAACTGCTGCAGTTAGCAGATTTTGGTTTTGTCTTGGACTGTCTCTTGGTTATGGTTTGGACTCTCTGATCAACTATTTTTTGTTGCACTATCCTTGGAGAGAGAGGTTCGTTATCTTTTTTGGCTATCTAGCCTAGGGTTTTCTTTCAGAATGATTCTCTGTCAAGGTTAAGGTGCTAGGGGGTGGCTTCGGCCTATGGTTGGGTGACAATAGTGATATTGTCTATGGTTAAATGAGAACATCCATTATATTCTAACAGGTTATGGGCCCACACCTCCTTCATTCAGTATAACCACTGGAAGGGAGCATAGCCATAAGGATACTAAGCTCATTGAAGAACTGACGCTAGGGTTTCTAGTAGGAGAAGTTACTAATGCATTTCTGCTAGGGTTATTAGCAGGTGAAGTTGTAGAAACCCTAATCCTCTCATTGAGGCAACTTAAGTGAAGGGATTGACCTAATTTCCAGATAGACTAGTGCACCCTAGCCTAGCACATCTCTTGGTACTCTCATCAAGCCAAGATGTCAAGTTTGAGTTTTTGGTCAAATCTAGGGTTGACCAAGTTAAAACAACCATGAATTACTCTATGAAGTCAGAAAACAAGTTAGATGGGGCTTATAACTTCAGAGTGTGGAAGACAAGGATTGACCTCATCCTTGCTAAGATTAAAGTGTTGGATATCGTGAAAGGAAAGATCATGGAACCAGAGTTTGAAGAAGGAAAATAGAAGGAACCGCAAAATGTTGTAGTTATGGAGAAGTTCAGAGACAATGACATCAATGCCATGAGTATCATAGTGGAATCTATAAAATACCACTTGATACCCTACATCTCCCATATTGAATCATCTAAGAAGATGTATGATTCCCTAACAAACCTCTTCTTAGCTAGAAACATTGGACAAGTAATGAGTATAAAGAATGAGCTCCATGACATGAAGATGAATGATGATGACATCATAACATCATACTTTGTGAGAATCTCTTAGTTAAGAGATCAACTACAATATATTGAAGAGATCATCTCAGAGAAGGAACTGGTAAATATAGTTCTCAATGGTCTTCCCAAGACATGGGATGCATTTTCCGCAAGCATGAACACAAGGAAGGAACATCCTACATTTGAAGAAATTTGGACTTGTTGTGCACAAGAATAATCAAGGATCAATGCAAAAGACAAACCTCAAAATAAATACGATGATCAAGCCTTCACAACAAAGTTGAAGCATATCAGGAATAAAAAGAAGTTTGGCTCCAAAAAGAAACCAAATCAAGAGAAAGATATGACAAGAATACAATTCTTCAATTGTCGAAAGTATGGCCATTGTCCCAAGTTAAATAAAAGGAAGGAAACACACGAAGCATGATTTTCCAAAGAAAGGGAACCCTTAAAGAAATCCAAGAAGGACAAAACATACTTCTTCTTCTAAGACAAGGTAACAATACTTTTCATAGTTCTTATATATACCATATCATCTGTACATATCTTGCATATCCATTTCTTAGAAGACAACATGTTCAAAGAGAAACTATACCTATGGAATAACAATAAGATAAGGATCACTATCACAATGACTACAAGTCAGGAAATCCACATGAAAGGATGAAGTACATTGACAACCCCTGGTAACAACTCATGTGGAAGCTATTACATAAGTAACAACAAAAAGATAAGCTAAAATCAGAATCAATCTTGAAGAAACCTAGAATAAGTAAAGACAAAAAGAAGTCAACAATCAAGAGGAAATTGGAAAAAGGTTTGTGACACTTTGCAGAAGGCAATAAGGATGAAGGCGAAAGCGTGGAATTTGTTAGATGGAGGGATCCGATTATATATTCCAAAATAAGAGCATGCATTCATAAATGAAGCAAGGATTAGGAGAGATATAATCACATGATCCATTGAAGATGATGAAGTATATATCCATGGTAGCAACCATGAAAAGAAATACGTGTTCAGTTTGACTTTAGAAGAAGCCTTAAAGCATTCCTGGTTGTCCATCCACATCCATGATCCTATGATGAAAGGAATAAGTTGGAATCTTCAGAGCATGGAATCTATAGAAAACTTCATGGACCCAAGAGCTAAAGAGAAACATGAGGAAGAACATGAAGATTCCAAGAAAGAAAGAAAATCCAGAACAACTAGTCATTGTATCGAGAATCGCAATATTACCAGCCTGATATGAACTCACTAAAATCAATCAAGCAGAGGAACTTAAGTTGTGATGAAGAATAGTGTATGGAAGACTTATGAATGAAATCATTGTGAGATCCATAGGTTCTCCCTGATGAAGGGAGAAGACTTTGATGATTGCTTGTAAACCAGACATACCTCTGCATGAGCCAGTACATTGTCTGCAATATCCATGGGTTGGAGTTTACATGTAGAGAAACCTAAAAGGGTTTGAGGTATACTAGAAAGAGACCCTTGTATGAAGATGAGAGAATATCTTGTATGGATTCAAAACAACTTGGTACAGAGCCTCCAACGCACAACATAAGCGTGGTGAAAAACCTTCTATAATAGAGATATTGTATCAGAATGGTTACTCAGAAGCTCAGGATGATGGATTTCTAATCCATGGCAAACCCTCATGATGGAAGAAGAAGTACCACTTGGATACATTCCAGTTTGACCCTTGCCACGATGTTATGAGCTAGCAAGAAACAAAAGATGAATACAACAATGATATACTATATTGATCAGAGCTATATGAAGCCTTCAAGAGAATACCAATGTTCCAGAAAGATCAAAGTACATTGAGATCAAGCATTACATTCTCCGTGATGAAGTACAGAAAGGAGAAGTGGTTCTCCAATATATATCTCCACAGATGAGTAGATAAGAAGACATTTTTGGTAAAGCCTCTGTCCAAGATGAAAGAGTTTGTGTACTCAAGATGGAGCTCATGGAAACAACTTCTTTATTGAAAAAGGAAGAGACAACTCCCAGGTCAGGAGGGAGCACTGATGTGTTATTGATTTATGGAAAATCATCTTTCAGTTTGAAAAGTGGTCCAGGATGAGCAGTTCCTTTCCAGTTCGAAAAGTGGTCTAGGATGAGCCGTTCCTTTCCAGTTCGAAAAGTGGTTTGATATTTCTGACAGACATGCATTTTCTAGTTCGAAAAATGGTCCAGATCGAACGGTCATTTTCATAATGAAAATGGTTCGATGGATTGTCGATGTACCATAGACAACGATTCCCCTTGTGGTTAACATAGGGAATGGTCTAGGACAACCTCTCTTCTTGAAAATCACTCTCAGTATTGGTCAAGAAGACTGGTCTGCCTCGTTGGACAATCATTCTTTCGAAGCTCACAGTTGTGAGCAGTTTCAAAGAATGGTCTGTTTTTTAGGTTGGTTCAGGACAGTCATTTCCTTATGAAATGGTCTAGACATTCATTCCCTAGGGAAGATTCATTCTCTCCAGGTTTCACTTTGTTTAGTGCCAGAGGAATGGCCTAGATAGGTGAATTTTCTAGGTTAAACAATCAGGGACAAGCATTCCCTAGGGCAACTTCATTCTCTCTAGGTTGCACTTTGTTTAATGCTGGAAGAATGGCCCAGATAGGTGAATAGTCCAGGCTCAGAAATAGGGACAATTATTCTTCCTTGCTTGAGAAGAATAGTCCAGATAGCTCATCGTTGATGTTTTACTTTCTCAGGGAAGATGGTATTACAGATCTCACAGATGTGTCTGAGTGGAAGAATGGCCCAGATGATTTAGTTTATATATCATAACAATGTTTTCTATGCAGGTTGATGATATGATTGTTACGGAGACTGTATGTCTCCGGACATTAGATGTATACTACTGTAGTGGATGTGTTCCATTGATTTTGACTGATCAAGTATCTATGTGCTACTTGGTGTGGAAGTGTACCACTAGATTGTAGTTGTGCACTACCATGGATAAACACAGTTGTGTTCTATTGAATGACATTGTTCTAATCACCTTGAAGACTATCAACAGTGTTGGAAATGATTATCATCTAGATGGATGATCAATGGACATATATTTCCCAAACATAAAATGGTTCATAACATTTATTCTTCTAGATTATAAGAATGGATATTGTGTCACTCTGTGGAGTGAGAATCATGTATGGTTACTCAGATGGAGTATGGTTCCGAGAGATGATGCAGCTGATGACACTGATAGTGATGATGGTGCTCATGATCTAATCATGAGATAGTCTAGATGACTATGTTTATGCTAACAGGGGAATGGTATGTTTGTGCTCAAGACCATTACCTTCAATACCTCCCTAGCTAGGAGGGAGTGTTGATATTATGGTAGCTGCGGGAGGTATTTACCTCCACGTGTAAACCTGACAAGAATAGAATATTTTGGGAAGCAAGAAGAAACCCTAATTAGTTGGCTAATAACCCTAGAAGATAAGTCGGCTCAAGATGATAATTTGTATTAGGTTATTAACCTCCAAGAGAAGAAGTCGGGTAAAGGAAATATCATATACTAAGTAAATAGGCACCCAGAATGAGAAGTCCACCCAGGCAGTTTGCCAATTTTAGTATAAATACAGGAGGCCAATGTTCATTCTAGTAGGCATTCTCAAAACTGTAGAAGCAACACTTGTGCGCACTATAGTTGGCCAGTTTGTGCGCAAGTCTGGAGGAGAGTTGTCGTTGCAGCTGCTACAACTAGAAAATTTCAATTTTTACTTGGACTATCTCTTGGTTATGGTTTGGACTCTCCGATCGACTCTTGTTTGGTGTGCTATCCTTGGAGAGAGAGGTGCGTTATCTTGTTTGGCTATCTAGCCTAGGGTTTTCTTTCAGAATGATTCTCTGTCAAGGTTAAGGTGCTAGGGGGTGGCTTTGACTTATGGTTGGGTGACAATAGTGATATTGTCTCTGGTTAAATGAGCAAATCCATTATATTCTAACAGTAAGAACATGAGTACTACTCAACAATTCATTAAATAACTGACCATGCAAACAATACCAAAATATATCAGCTTCCATCTATATCTGTGTTATTTTTTATCACTGTCATGTACATAGTTTTAACTTTATTTTAGTGAATAGGGCGTGAAAAATGAATTTGGGATTGTGAGGGGGTTTATAATGAATGAAAAAGTGAGAAAATGAGAGGGAATTATACATATATTGTTCATAAAATAAATTAAATCAACAAACAATCGTAACTTTGTTCCAATCAAAATCCAAAAGCATCTACTTCCAAGACCAAGATCCTTGAATTACATACATATTACTTGTTGGCTTCAATACAACAATTTAATTTCCCATAATTCTTCAATTTATATCAATCTGTGCATTCTATTTAATGACTACACAAATCATTTCTAGTTCCACAATAACAACATAACTATTCGAGCCATAGTCCTGCATGCTCTAATGTTGATATCTTCTTTTAAAACAAACATAATATGCACAATGATTCCACTATTTGTATTCAATATTCATCCCTGGTAGTCAAATGATAATAGACCCAACGCTAACCACCCACAGTCAACTATCATCAAACAATAATCAGGCCCGATTTAATCACACACATGTCCTTCTTAAATCTGAACATAACCAAGAGCATGTTTAATGAACCAAACATACACACATGCCTTCAACAATATAATCGATCCCAATCCCGATTCGACAACATCTTTAACTAAAAACAAGTAGCTCTAAGCTTGGGATACACATTCATAAAACATATACAGACTTCCTTCCAAAATAAACGCTCGATAAAAGACAGAGCCATATGATGCATGAAGAGAGAAAAACCACATCGACACACAAGTGTGTCCTTTAAACTTGACAGAATCATGTTCATGCTAGGATTTAACACAATGATGAGTGGAAAGACCATAATCGACCAAATGGAAAGCTCTTGGGCTGTAGGTAGCCCATACAAATTAATTACAGAGAGGAAATATAGAGACTCGATCAAGAAAGGTCTTGAAGTTAGAGAGCCCGTGCCCTTTTATAATTACCACAATCATTAAACTAGTAAACTGAAATCTTGACAAAACCCAAAAGGTTCCTGAGGAAAAATAGAAGCAAGTCGGACTCAATAGAACCAAGTCGGTTCTTTATAAATTTATTATAGAGAGGTAATGAAAGTGTGTTTAATCCTTGAAAACATAGAGATCTCATAATCTTTTTACCTCCTAAAAGAATTTACCTCCGAGAAGAAACCACATGTAAATATAATCTTGGAAGAACAGGGAGCCATGCTCTTTTGAAACCACCACAGTCTTTCAACTTATAACCCCAGATCTTGACAGAGCCATAAAGAGAATTCTTGAGTAGAAACAAGGCAATTCGAGCTCAACAACCCAGGCACACATAGATGCCTCTAAAACTTTATTAGAGAGAGGAAACAAGGGTTGATTTAACAATGAAGAGTCGTTAAAGACACAAAGAGACCATGTCTCTTCCCAACACCTAGGATGTTGATAACCTTCGAAAAAAAATTGACAACGAGGCTCACAAACATAACAGTCGACCATTATAACAGAGATGATAAGAGAGCGTGTTAAAACTCTTGTGAAAAGAATGCCATAACACAACTCGTAGCCATTCGATACATACTCAAGACTCCATTTAACATTCTGGGTAACACAAATATTGGACCGTGGAACATTCAACGATAGTGACAAGCCATAACAAACAATATCTCAAGCTTGGCTAAATAGAGCAAGAATCATACCATTGTTAACAATTGCATCGCAACCTGGAGAATGAACCACAAAAACAACCAAGACGAGAAAGGGGTGATTTTCCATATAGAATCATCATAAAAACCCAAGATGACCGAATTCATTTCTATCAATAACCAATGCGCATAATTTACAAAGAAGTAACATGTATTACTTTTCTTCAAAATGCCAACATTCCACAGTAATAATAGAGAACACCATAACACAACATTGATACTTAGTCGAAACTCAAGAAAAACACAAAACCCATGCAATCTTGAGCCACCATTTGATTCATAATATAGAGAGTCCATCATGGATGGAAAAAAAAGAGCCATACCTGTGAAAAATCGCTTCAATGAAGAGCTGGCTTGATTTTTCCCCTTCAAAAACTTAAATCACGGAGCTTTCACAACCAACAAAGAAAAATGCAACTATGCTAGGGTGACGGGTTCAAGGGAGGTTTGGAGTGACGTGTAGTAAATGCACGTCGCTTCCTCACCTGGCCCTATTCAATTTCACGTACGATCCAACCCATTAACATACCATCAACCATTAAATTCAAACCATAACCATTGCATAATTCAATTCCATATCCATTGTATAGATTCGATGCCATATCCATTGTATAGTGTGCCACCCGAAACATATCAACCATACGTTAACATTACCATATGCGCTTCTCGTATTAACCTTTAGACGAAATCACATAATATTTTAACCAAAATGCATAGTATAGCAGCTAGGTCCACCATTTCACATTTGTCACTATTACATATACATTCAAAGTTTATATGTAATCCTTTTTCCATAGCCTTAGCACTTATCCATAGTTTTTTCCTTTTTTTTTTGATCTAGCTCCCATATCATCATGCTATCTTTTACATAAAATCATGTTTAGATTATTAATCAATGTTATAACATAACATAACACATGTAAACAATTTATTCCTCATATCCATAACACTGCCCTGTGTTGCGAGTGAATATAAACAACATTTAGCAACGATGCATCAACCAACCATGTTGTCATATCAAATGAAACCAATAATGCATCATCAAATGTATAGGATTGTGTAAGAAACATCATAACATCAACAACATATAAGCGTAACACATCTATATTTGCACCTCTAGTCTACAAGGGGGTCCCACCTACTAGTTACTTATTATTATCATAGATAAATAATAGGGCTTAACAATCCTTTGCGGGCATAATTCATCGTTGCGATTTTAATTGTCAACAACCCTTAGATATTGTATATGGAAAACAAGGAGGAGTGAGGTAGGACCTCACATGAGATGCATTAAAAGAATAAAAAAATGTTGAGAAGATCATGTAGATCCATTTGCAAGTACAAGAGACACTGAAGAAGTCACAGGAAAAGTACAAGACTAGGCATGACCAACACAAAATAGAGAGAACATTTAGAGTGGGAGACAAAGTATGGTTACAACTGAATAAGGAAAGGCTACAAGGTCCTTGTAATAAGATCAAGGCTTTGTGGTATGGTCCTTTTGAGGTCTTGGAAAAGGCGGGAGATAATTCCTACAGGCTCAGTCTACCCCCATACATGCACATTTACTCACTAGTGAACGTGGATAATCTCAAACTCTATGAGCCTTCCATGTTGGATTAGGAGGAGGAGTAGGTCCTACCTTCCATAGAGGACTTATCACCAGATGCTCAAACATAGTTATCATAGGACACAATTTTGCAAAAGTGGTCCAGAACTACAAGACATGGGAAACATGACCTTTGGAATATTGGGTTGAAAGGAAAACTTCCAGGAAAATAAAACTGGTACTCCAGGGAGAAGGTAGAGGAAAAATTTCCTCACTTCATTCAATAAATATTATGAAGACCAAAATCCTCCCTAAATGGAGAGGTATGATCCATATTGGATCATTATATTGTTTGTCATCTATCTCGATCCATTCAGAGTGGAAAAAATTAGAGGAATAATATTGCAAGACCATTTTAGTGGTAGGTCCTAGTCTGGAAAATTGGTGTCTGGATCCTTCCGGTGCCATTTTGAGGCATCAAACGACATTTTTTGGGGTTAAAAATTTCTCAGCATACTCCGAACATCGTGACGCTATTCTACACATCGAGAGATTTCCAATGGTGCAAAAACTGCGTCAATCAAAGCTGGTGTGAAAAAGTTATTCCTCCCACAAGTTGACCTATCATGTTGACCACCATGGTACGAGAGGATGCCACATCATCCCCCATTACTCATGCATATGGGGCTATCCATGTGAGGGATTTCAAGAAGATTCTAGAAGGTCCAAAACCCTACCACAATTGAGGGTTAAGGAAGTAAAAAAAACCTATCCCTAGATGGCTATCAGGCTATGTTACATATTGGGCCACTAGGAGGAGAAGGGGTTACATTCTTTTGCATTGCATCTTGTTCCATAGCTGAGAAGAACATCTGAGAGTGGTATTCTATGATAAAAATAGAGGAGGAGAGATTATGTAGCATCCATACAGGCCACAGGTTAAAGGGAACTCCATGGAGAGTGCCTCTTTCTTTTTACTTGCATAATTTCTATACCAGAGAAAAGAGATCATAACAACCTCACCTTCTAGTTGGTTTTTCTCCCATATTGGGTTTCCTAGGTCATATCTTGTGTTTATTTGCTGATGGTGTGATTTTATTTTCCTGTTCTCTATTTTTCACATTTTATCTATTTCATGCACAAGAAAAAAATAAATCACTAAATATTCTGGAGATCTAAAGGAAAATAACCTTAATAATAAAGATTTCCATATTTTATTAGATCCATTGTGACGAACTGTTCTAGTGGAATATCCACATAAGTTTAGAGATTAAGTATTAGGGTAAATAACATTCTTGAGGATGATTTGTTAGATCTCTTTCTGGGCACTTTAAAGGAGAACATTCAAGATGAGGTGTGTCTCTTCAAACCTAAATCCATAGAGAAAGATTCCAGTATGGAAAATAAAGTGGAAAAAAAAAATATGGCTACTAGAAGGGTGGCCACTAACAACTATAATGAACACCATGTTCCCTCTCCTAACCCCACTCAATTGACAATATTGACACCTCAAAAAATGGATGAAAGAAGAGAAATGAACTATGTTTCAATTGTGACAACATGTATAATAAGGGGCATAAATGCGGTGAGAATAAATTATTCTACATAGATTGTGAAGAGGAAGAAGATCAAGAATTTGAACCATCACAATATCTAGATCTAGAAGAGACTACTCCAACATTATCTTGTCATGCATTGGACAACATCAATACTCCACAAACCCTCAAGGTACAAGGATACATAAAAAATAAAAAGGTAACAATGTTGATTGATTATGGCAGTACCCATAACTTCATCAATTACAAATTAAAAAAATATCTCAATTTCTTTGTATTTCCAACACTAGAGTTTCAAATAATGATTAAAAAATGGAGACCTACCATAAATTGTTTTGGGAAGTGCCATAATATTAATCTCAATATAGAGGAGTATTTATTGGATAGTCCCATGATTACCGTCCAAATGTGTGGTGTTGATATTGTATTAGGGGTCCAATGGTTACAGTCACTGGGAATAGTGGGCCTTAATTTTCAAGATATTTTCATGATATTTTCCTTAGAAGGTAAGGAATTGAGCTTAGATGTATCCAAGGGAAACCCTCTAAGGTTATAATCTCTAATGGCATGACACAATTACTCACTAGATGTTCAAACATCTATATCCTCTACTCCATTGGATCTCCAAATAGTTATCAATAATAATTCAAAGGTATTTGGAGAAATGATTAAGGGTCTTCTACCTACTCAAGATCATGACCATAATATTCATTTGCATCTAGGAAGTATACCACCTAACATAATGCCTTACATGTATCCATCTTCACAGAAGAGTGAGATTGAGCGTATGGTCCAAGAAATGTTATAGGCCGACATCATTCAACCTAGCCAAAGTTCTTTCACGTCACTAGTGGTGATGGTTACAAAAAAATATGGTTCATGGCATATGTGTCTAGATTATAGATAGATCAACAAAATGACCATCAAATATAAGTTTCCTATTCCTATCATTGATGAATTATTATATGAATTTCATGGAGCAATGTTCTTTACTAAGTTGGGTCTTGTTTCGGGATGCCATCAAATTAGAGTCAGGGAAGAAGACATTCCCAAAACAACCTTTAGAACACATGAAGGTCATTATGAGTTTTTGGTTATGCCAATTAGACTTACTAATGCACTTTCAACATTTCAAAGTTTGATGAATTCTATTTTCAAATGATTCCTTATAAAATTTGTGTTAGTATTTTTTGATGACATGCTAATATACAACAAATCTTGGGAAGAGCATGTACAACATGTTGACAAAGTATTACAACTATTGGAAGAGAAACAACTTTATGCAAAGCCTTCCAAGTGTGCCTTTGGGGTTCCAGAAGTGGAATATTTGGGTCATATTATGTCTCACGAAGGTGTAAAGGTGGACCCTAACAAAATTAAATCTATGAGGGAATGATCAATTCCAAAAACCTTGAAGAAACTTAGAGGATTATTAATATTGACACGCTATTACCACAAGTGTTTCAAGAACTATGGTCAAATAACAACACCTCTAATAACATTTTTAAATAAGGAAGCATTTTCTTGGACTCAAGAAGCAACCTAAGATTTTGAAAAACTTAAGGAGGCTATGTGTACAACTCCTATCTTGGCCACACCTAATTTGACATTTTTTTTTTTATTGTGGAGTGTGATGCATTAGGCCATGACATTGGTGCAATTTTAATGCAATTAAGGAAGGCCCCTTTCCTTTGAAAGAAACCGACTTAAAGGATAAAACTTACTAAAACCCATTTATGAAAAATAAATGTTGGCTATACTACACACAATTAAGAAATGACTCCCATACCTAATAGGAAGAAACTTAAAAGTAAAAAAAGATCATGATAGTTTGAAGTACTTTTAGAGCAACAATTATCATCAGAAAAGAAACAAAAATTGGTTACAAATATGCTAGGTTATGAATTTGAAATTATCTACAAAAAGGAAAACACAATATTGTGGCAGATGCACTTTTAAGGAAAGAAGACGAAACAAAGGGCTCATTATGTGCTATTTATATTCCTCAATTTGATTGGGTGGAAGAAACAATGATATAATGGAAGAAACATCAAGAGGTATGCAAGATCATTCAACAACTACAAGAGGACCCCATTTCATTAGATAGATTTGTATGGAAGAATCATTTTCTATGGTATCATGATTTCCTATATTTATGTAAGAATTCCCAACTCAAATAGAAGGTCCTTCTAGAATTACACACTTCTCCTCTAAGAGGACATTCAAGATTCTTGAAAACTTACCATAGGATCAAGAATGATTTTTTTTGGGAAGGTTCTTAAAACTGATGTTCAAAATTTTGTGTTTGTGTATGGTCTACCAATAGAATAAGGGAGATATAATCAAGATGCCAGGTATCCTACAACCATTATCTATACCAAGTCAATGTTGGGAAGAAGTTTCAATGGATTTTATTATAGGTTTACCCAAATCTGAAGGAAACACTGTCATCATGGTAGTAGTGTATAGACTGACAAAGTATGCACATTTTTTCTCTTTCTCATCCTTTTAAAGAAAGAAAAATAGATACAACATTCATGGAAACTGTTCAAAATTTACATGGAGTCGCCAAAAATTTTCACTGGAAATTTTTGGACTAAATCATTTTCTTGTTTGGGTACTCAATTGGTTCACAACTCATCTTACCATCCTCAATTCGATGAGAAAACTGAGATTATGAATAAATGTCTAGAAGGATATCTTCATTACTTTGTATCTGATAAACATACACAATGGGTCAAGTGGTTTCCCTTGGCAGAATGGTGGTACAACACATCCTTCCATACTTCATAAAAAATGTCCCCATTTATGGTACTTTATGATTTTCGTCTTCGATCCATCACACCACCCTTGAAAGGGAATACAAAGGTTAAATCAGTGGAGGATCACATAGGGAACCATCAATAGGTTCTCAAACTACTGAAGGACAACTTGGTTATGGCACAAAATAGGATGAAACAACAAGGAAATCAACATTGTAGTGAAAGGGAATTTGAAGTGGGGCATTGGGTATTTTTGGGGCTATAACCATATAAACAGATGTCCCTCAAGCAACAAAAGAATGAAAATAAATTAGCACCCAAATATTATGCCCCCTTTAAGGTGTTGCAAAGGATTGGACATATGTCTTACAAATTGGAGTTGCCTCCATCTTTAGGTGTACATCCAATCTTCCATGTTTCTTTCTTAAAGAAGGTAATCAATGGCAAGATCATAGTCCAAACTATTTTACCTGAGATTAATGAAGAAGGGAAAATTATATTAGAATAAGAAAAAATCCTTGAAACAAAGATTAAACCACTGAGAATTTGAGAAATTACTGAGTACCTTGTCAAATGGAAGAATCTATCAGTGGAAGAGGTGACATGGGAAGATGATTTGTTCATGCATAAACACCCGTAGTTAGTCAAGTGTTAAGTACAACACTTGTTTTAAGGGGAGGGGCATGTTAAGCCCTAGACAAAGCCCCATGTTATGTGTAAAACCCCTTATTAAGCCCCAGATATTGAATTATTACATTTGTAGTGTTATATTAGTAGGTCGACTAGAACCTATCATTGTACCCTTTCATTATAATTGGTTTCCNTATATATATATATATATATATACCAAGGAGACCCAGTCTTAGGATAATCTTATCTCATCTTGTACATTGAATATATTGTAAAAGGAGGTTTCCCCCTTTTAATGAACTATTATTGATTGAATTTTTATCATCTTCAAGGAATCGATTCATAATATAAGTTGTGCTCGGTGGTGGACTTTCCCTCATTTAAGTTTTCCATAATTCATGAACCTTGAGTACTTTGATTATTTTATCTTTGACTCTCAGAATTCTAAAAGGTCACTATTAATGATTTGCCTGTTATTTTTAATTAAAAAATAGTTAGTAATTATTTCAATTGCTCCAAGTTTTTTATAAGGTGAACATTAAGAAACACACAGAAAATGAAAAAGGTATGTTAAAACTCCACCAATTTGAGATTAACATCATTTTGTTGTATTTTCTTGAAGATTTAATGGTGTTGGTTGATGGTGAGAATACTAGTATGTGGGTGAATATTTTTAGAATCTACCACTAAGGTATTATTGTTTCTGATTGTTTTAATTGTTGTTCATATATCCTATCATTCCATGACTAATTACTTAAAATCCTTTCACAAACTATGTATTAATACAAAGGTATTTATTACTTGCTCGTTTGATTTTCTTGTTATTCATTGTGAGGTGTCAAATCTAAGATTGCTTAAAGTATTTTAGGCTCAACTTCAAGGTTTCTTGAATCATTATATTTTCTAAATGTAATCTTGAAGATAATATTTTATGAAATAAAATCTGGATATTTTGGTTGCAGTA
>ML809230.1:95836-115694 GCA_009831015.1 Picea engelmannii
TGTAACTGTTGAGTCTAAGAGGGAGTGTTAAATATATTGTACCCTCAACAGTATGACCGTACACTGCCAGCTGTACTGGACAGTTGTACTTTCTATTTTTGTCCTGCTTGAGCATATATAGCTCAACCATCTTACATTGTAATGGAGTTCTATGTTCTGTACTTCTTCATACATTTCAATATACTGTTCTATTCTTTCTCTCTGCATTTCTCTTTGCTTCACAATTTATCATATCCGTGGCTCCATATATCTGTGGCTCCACATGCAGCGAAAACACTTCAATAGACAACGCTCATCCAGCAACACAGACCTCCTCCAACAACACGCAGCGAACATTGAGAAGCTCCACAGCTCGCACCCTCTGATCGCGTGCAAACAGATTGCAGTATCTCCAAATTAAAACTAGATGGTGAACACACCAACGCGGATACACTCAGATCGCGCAGCACGCGGATACAATATGAGGGACAATGAATCCTGCAGCTTGCAATCATCGTACAGCTCGCACGCACACAGCACGAGCACACCCTCAATGAAAGAATGATGCTCACAACTTCTTCACACCGATTCTCTGCACAAAATGGCTCAACAACAACATCGATCGATTCTCTCCTTAGTGCATAGGTGTGATCTTCACCAAAGCTTTATCACACAACCAATAATCTTCTCAGCTCTGATACCAAATTAAAAACTGAGAAAGATAAATTTCAATAACAGTGAGGCCACAAGGGCACATCACAAGTGAGTCTACGCTCATCTGAAAAACCACTTCAACACAAATCTTACATACATTTTTAACCATTTGCTAACTATGGCATTTTGCCATTATTATCACCATTTGCTAACTATGACATTTTGCCATTATTATCTAGCAAGGTGTGCCCACGATATTTATTGGCACTGATACAAATCCTTTCATGAATGTACCAAAGTCATGAAGGATTCTGACTGCCACTGGATTCTCAGGTGTCAGGCTCAGCATCTGATTCACTATAACATTGAATGTGAACTGCAATATGTTATGTAAGAGCCCATAATCAGATGATTTCGCTATTTCTATATGATGGGCGTTCAATATAAAACAGTAGGCCATTGCTTTTTATTACCTTTCTAGCTTCTTCACAGAAGATTACTGTTTGTTTATCCTTCCATGAATTTAACATCAACAGTGCATTTCTCTCGATGTCCACCAGAAAGTCATGTTTGGATTTTGCAATGCTTACGAGATTTAATACATGACTACGCAGTCGCTTGTGAACATCTCCAACTACCACAATCAGAGATGAATTTCCTAATATACCATGTACGGGTTTTGGAAAACTGGATTCGAAGAGACGATTCTCGTTTTGGAGTACAAATGCATTGAGCTCCGGGTCACATGAAACAATGGTTGGTGATCCAAAGAGATGAGACTTGAAAACTTTTCCATACCTGCAAGATCACAGTATAGAGAGATGCATATTCTGATATAAAACAATCAAGTTCATGGCCGTTGTTTCATGCAATGACTCATACCAATCACTAAAAGGTAAAACGATAGATAGTTATGGTGAAAGATTCTGAACTTTCAAAATTGTACATACTGCAATTTTTTCTTGGTTGACCCATAAATATATACTATCATAAAAGTTAAACAGTATATTTCATCTGAAATCATAGACTTAGCAGTTCATAACTTTTGAGTTGGCCAAGTACCGGGCTTAAATGTTTTGAATGAAATTAGTTGAAATATGATGAATTATTACCTTCTGCAGTGATCGTCCAGAAATCTTCCTCTTCTGTTTGAATAGTGTGGTTTGAGGAAAGCCAATGTTTCTCCCACTACTGGCCATCCCATGCATCCAGGGGGTGCTCTTCTCATTTCTTGAATGAAAGGTAAGTAGTGGCACAAGACCAGATATCCCAATCCTGGTACTACCAACCAAAAGACTCCCACCATGCTTATACTAAATGAATTATGTGAAATGGGTGTATTAGTATACAAAAGTTTTAAACAACTTGAGAAAAGGATTATTGTGGAATGAAAAAGAAATTAGGCCAGGGCTGAGGGAAGTCCCAAGATTTCCAAGACTCTAACCAGGAGGAGGATATCTCATCAACTGAGAGCAAATTGAAATATGTGGAGCTGCCAGTTTTATAAGCGAGTCTCCAGAGGTGGAGGTCGGATTTCACGTGCTGGACGGAGTTTTCTTTGAGATTACCAATGAGTTGACGTCTATGATAATTTGAATTTGAACAGTGTTAGGAATAAACGAACGCATCTTTATTATTCTCGTTCGGTCATGTGAGGGCCCTCACTTAAGCTCAAGTTATTTTTTAAAATTCTTACTTTTGTTTTTAGTACGAACGTTATTTTTTAAAATTCTTAATTTTGTTTTTAGTAAAAGTTTATGTTAGTTTAAACTTGAAATAGTCAAAGTGTAATGTAAATGGGCATATGATTGTAAAACTTAGTTAAATAGACATGATTATCTGGGTTTGAAGTTTCATGTGTAAAGTTTACAACATGACTAGAAGACATGGTTTGAAGTTTCACCTATAAAGTCTAGACGGAGAGCAAATTTTACTGATAAAGTCTAGAAGTAGATCTAGGTGATAGGGGGAACATGTTTCATCCATAAAGTTTAGAAATAGATCTAGGTGATAGGGGGAACATAACCCCAAGTCAAGTTTGAAGGTATTAGATAATAATCTCTCATGTCCCCTACCTTGTCTAATGAACTTTGAGTTCAGTTGTAGTTGCATTTATGACACGAGTTAGTTGTTAGCGGTGTCTCTAGTTTACTTCAAGTTTGTGTTTGGATATTTTTAGAAAAATCGGTTACACGGTTAGAGTGTGCTTTGTAATCTATTTATGTTTTTGTTAATGATGAGGATGTTGCAGTTTTTGTGCACTCCAATTGTTTCTCCCATATTCATTTTTTGCTCGCGAATTTTGTCATGGTATCAGACCAGGCTTAAGCCTCTTCACAGAGTGGAGAGCAATTTTCTTCGAAGAGTGGAGATAAATTTTCTTCGAATATTGGAGAGCGTTTTGTATGCTATTGCAAGGGAATTTCGAGCTTGATCAACACTCAACAGGAGGGGGAGAGTTTCAGGGAAATCTGGTGCAAAAAGTTGAAGAAAAACTTGTTGGGCCCCAACAACCCCCTTCTTTATTTTTAATCAAAATCTAGGGTCCCACAAAATTTTACTTGGATTCTTCGTTTTTTTTCCCTTTGATTTGATTGGATTGGTATTGGTTTGCTTTGTTTCGAGGTTGGTTTGAGTTTATATTCTTTTCTTTTGTTTGGTTTGAATTTCATGAAATTCTAATGCCTTTTTGTTTTTCTTTCTACAAAGTTTTGATGTTGATGGACGAGCTTAATAATTTGGGAGTTTGTTATTACCTATTCCTTATTGAATTTATCTACTATGAGAATGGCTTGGTTGAAGACATGGATTAATAACAATGATTTTACAGGAAGAACGTTTATTGCGACACATCTTTTCTATGACATTTGTTCACATTTGATCAAATTTAAATGAGGGAGAGACGAACATAGAAATCTTAATTTAAACGAAAACAATATTTTTTATCAAAAGTTTACTTTCATTTGAATTATGATTATGTTTTCTTCTTTTGCTCATTAGCAATCATTTTCACAAAATCATTTGATAGGTTTAATTAATTAAATTATTTTGTCACTTTGCATCTCATTTCAAAATAAGAAATAAAAAATAATAAAAAAAGAATTATCTATCATTTGTTTGATTTTGTGAAAACCCAAAATTAATATTTTTTTACTCCATATTTGAAAAGAAAATATAAAAAATATTTGTTTCGAACCTATAGTTAGTTTAAATTCATTTTAATTTTATTGTTCTAGATTTTGTTTTATTCACAATTTTTAGGTTATTAATTTGGTTTCTTTTTGTTTCATAGGTTTCTATTATCATTTATTTGGTACGGAGATGATCATGGCTTGATTTTATTACCTAAATACGTTCAAGATAATTGATCCAAAAATAATATTGGATTGCTGCAAATAATTTATGAGCAACAACAGATAAGATTTGGAAATGCATTCAAGAACAAACACACGATTTTGCGGGACGGTTTGCGACAAATTGTGAGGAATTTGAAGAAACGGTTGAAAACCCATCTGCAAAATGGACCCATTTAGCTTACTAGCGAGTTTTTTTCCCAAACAAATGTATGAATTGAGAGATATTGTTGTCTCTTTACGAGACAAATTTTAGATGGCAGAAATTATCAGTGACACCCAGACTATTCATTCATGGCATAAATATATGAGAAAGTTCAGAGCCTTGAGGAAGAGGAAATTGAGACAAATATTTTTTTCATTTCTTTTTCGTATATTATTTATTTTGTAAACTTTTTTCTTTTCAAATGGAGTAACGGATGGTTGGAATCTTTAGGAGAATAGACCAGTATTTTCGAAGAAGAATATGGAATTCCAAGTTGCTTAATTGCTTTTGTCCTGTGAGTAAAATGATTTTGTTTTTATTATAATATTTTCATATTATTTGAGTAATTGATTATGCATTGATTTAAATTAGCTTTACTCTGTTTTATCAATACATGGTTAATTGCTATCATTTATGTATTAATTTTTTCAATCTTTAAGAGTCTATTATCCCAAAAACAATCATTTTGGACCTTATGATGAACTTATTCTACTGAAACTATATGGGATTCAGTTTACTCTTTGGATTTTGTCATTTTTTAGACTGTGCAATGTTAATATTGTTTGTCATATAATTTTTGAATATAAAACTTTATTTGTATTGAACTAGCTTTAGATTATTCTACATATATTTTTTCATGTTATGTTTTCATTTATCTGGTTCATTATATTTTGGTTCCTTTAATATTTGTGGATGATCATCTATTGATACATTTTGAGTTTACATCTAATGTTGGATAGTTGATAATACCACTTTCTGACGGTTGGAGTTTATTTCACTTTTAGCTATTGGACATTTTAAAGTCACATGAGATAAACTTTATTTGTCTTTCTTTCATCACGGATCTGTTCTGAAACTTAAAAGACTTCCTTGAGTTGTTTCAGGAAGTATCGTTCTTGATTTTGTCATAGATTTATACTTGACATAGGTTAAGTGAAGCTTATACAAACACAAAAAGACGAATATAGCTTATTATTATTGATCAACGTCAGGTTAGTTAGTTTATATTTTGTTTGATTTGTTGATTTGTGAATGGATAATGATTACATTATTTAAACGTTAAATTCTGTTTCCATTAACATTATATCATTTATAATCTCATTCATTCATTGTTTATTATCTTATCATTTATAGTATACAATTATTTCTTTTTATATTTTTCATTTTGTTCCAATCCATTAGTTGAAAACAAATCATTTTCACGAGGCTTTATTTTAAACCTTGTAATTGTATATATCTAGTGTATATAATACTACTATTAGTTAAGAAATTGTATTAATGTTGAATGCACATTTAGTTAGTTTACATCTCTTAACTATTTGAGAATCCTAGTTGGCTAACAGAGTCATAAAACCCATCAGGGTAGATTATCCCAAACAGCTTGGGTTAAATAGACAACTCTGGTCCAGATCTTCCCTTCTCATTGACGATGTGTCATAAAGGCCTATCAATAAATGGCGCTAGAAGGAGGGTTGAGGTAAATTTAATGATTAAATGTTTTACCCCTCAACCTATCATAATTCCAGATTTATAAATTCTTCTTTTGTGTCATCTTTAAATGCACTAGAAGGCATGCCAGACTGACAAGTTGACTTTGTAGGAGTCTTTGTTTTGAATGTATTTAATTCCCCATGGCTCCCCAAATCACTTTGTTGGAACATGCTTTCCACTTCTCATTACCTGATATTCCCAACGAGACAGTCTCTCGCTTGTCCAAACTCACCTTTGATGGTGGGGGGGATGTATCTGCAAAACACCATATTAACAAGTTTTGGTGTAAATGCATCAAGCACGATATTTCCGATTTAAATGTTTTATGTAGATTGTTCGCTTTTACTTTTAGGGGTCGGATTAAACATTGGTTAGAGTCTTTTCCAACATATCACATTATTGATTGGTTTCAATTTGTAGAGGAACTTTTAGATGCTTTTGAAATCTATGATTGCAATCAATTATGTGAAGAATTTCAGGCTTTACTAATCAATGACAATTCATCTCCAGAGGTATTTTTAATAAGCATCCATCATGTTCTCTGTAAGTTTCAATTTGATGACATGTCATTTGTACTAAATCTCCTCTCTGATGTTTGTGCCCTTTTCATCCAACCATTTTCAATCGCAAATGATGAATCAATTACAAATCCTATCACTCAATTGCGAGAAGAATATTGTTGGCAGGATGAGAGGAATCCATCTGAAAATTTTGAACAAGCAAGGGAGATAGAATCTATTGAAAAGGTTCTTACTGACAATCAAACTAGTTTTTTCTCTGAAGCATTGTATATTCAGTCCTTGACCATCGTGGAAGAAGATTTGATGTTGGGTCAAGGTGAATATCCATATTTTTATAACTCTTGCTCTAATCAGTACTTAAATTCAGTTATTGAAGAACACTTAGGTGAGAAAAATGATCTTAAGAATTCTAACATTCCTATGAAACTGATTAGAGATGTAAATCTTCATTTTAAAGAAGAAACCTCAAACCTTCATCCACAAATCATACCTTATCCAGAGGAAAGATTAGATGTTTGTCATGAAAGTTTTGAATTGTCTATTATACACGAGGCAAATTTAGATGATCATATTACGTTGAAGTATTTATCACCAAAACAGAGTGAAAGTTTCAAGGAAAGTGAAGAGGAATGTCTTGAGAACACCATTGTTAAATATCATAGCTCAAGAGATTTTTTTCATGTGATCATTTCTTATTCCTTTTACTCTTTATATCTTGATCTCTTCTTAGATTCTAGTGGACATGATACTTTACCCACGATATCTTACTCTTTTCTATCACAATCAGATCTTTTCGATATGCCAAAATTTGGTGCAATTAATTTCGAACATAACATTTATGAAGTCAGATTTGACACTCTTTCACTTTCATCACTCACATGGAAAAACAACATGTTCCAAGATGATTTTACACGATTTATTTTTGAAAAATACAATGCACTCATTCTCATGGAGATCAAATATTCTACATTGCATATTCATTCTTTGGTTAGTTCGAATTTTAATGATTATGCTTCGCATTTTGAAATGATCCATCTCATCAAAGGAAGTGTTCAAACCAATAATCTAATTGATGTCATGAATCCTCTTATGATGTGTTCCCCATTGACAGATCTAGTTCATCGAAGTCATAGTTTTCATCCTATTTTTTATGACAGGATCTTAGAATGGCTTGAGGATTCGTATCTAAATAATCTTCATAATAAAGATAAAGTTGTGTTTTCTTTGTTTCTACCTAAATATCTAGGAAGTAAGCATGACATGATTTTTTTAGATCCTCCATGTGAAGAAATTGATGAACACTTGGAGAATTGTCAGGAGGATGGGCCACTTCAACCTTGGATGATGGTTATGTTAGGTCCCCATAATATTGACAAGTTTTCCAAACTTACTTACATTCTTCCATGCCATTATGACCCATATCACGAAAAGACTGCAGAATGGCTGGAGGATTCGTACATCAAGAAGTTTCAAAAGAATGGTAAGGTCGTGCTTGCTTTGTTTTTAACTGAATATATATGAGGTAAGCATAACCTATTTCTTTCGTATCTACAAATACTGCATTCTTTTATTCTGATTTTCGACTTTCTATGCCTTGCATGATTGAAGATTCTCTTGTGGATGCACTAGAAATATGATTTTACTTAGCATTTTGATCTATGTAGAAGTTAGAGTAGGTGTAGGAATAGATTCCTTTTGGGTTTTTCTTGCCTTATAATTTTTTTTCTTTCCTTTGAATAATGCAATTATGAAGGCACGTGACTATGAAAAGAGAACCATCGTTTGAATGTTGTCAGGGAAGTTTTCTTTCAATTCCTTTCTTTTTCCTTTTCGCAGCTGTCTTGACTAAATGTTTCTTTTTCGAAACTTGGCAGCATCATGCAATGATTTCAGATATTATGAAGCATTATTAAAGAGATTAGGGATTTTATCTTTAATTCACATTAGTTTTACCTTAACAAACATAGCTTACCACTGCACGTAATTGCACTCATCCTAGTTAATGATTTTTTTGTGAATTTTAATAATAAGCTTGGTCAAAATGATGTATCATGCATCACTATATTAAGAAAAGAACTTCCTATATGCAAAAATATGAAATTTGTAGTTCTTCCTTTTGATCCTCATTCTCTATGAGAGGTTGGCCTAGTTTTGTTTTTGGTCAAATTATTATTATTATTATTGAAGTTTTCTTTTGTTGTTTTGATTTTGTTTTTTTTATGTACTTCTGATTTTGAATCTCATTAATAAAATTTGAGTTGGTTTGTTCTGTGTTTTTTGTTTTCTTTGATTTCTCTGGATGAGTTTTCTTCTTGTCTATCTTTTTGAATCAATATATTTCTGATATTAAGATATAGCTCAGACAAATCAAAGAGTTCCTGATATTAAGATATAGCTCAGACAATTGATTTTTAAGTCAATTATCACTTTCGTTTTGTCCTCAAATTTTCTTTGCCAGAGTATTACACCAGAGATGTGGTTTAAATATTTGAGAATTACGATGATCTTTAAACTTTTTACGCCATCCATATTCTTAAGGAATCACTTTTAAGTGCTTCCCCATTCTCTAGATGATTTCTTAAATGAAATCTAAATCTCTAAACCATGATAAAACTTCCAGTTTTGAAAGAAAATAAATAACATGATCAACTATTCACCTGTATTGCAATTAACCTCCAGTATCACCCCGCTCTCTTTGTCATCAACAAATCTATAATTGTATTATTATTTAAAAATGACATAAGAGGGTTGAAAGCACTTAAGTGTGGGAAGTGTGTGTAAACCAGTCGAGGTACTGAACAGACTCGCTGACAGTGGGTAAATGCACACAGGAAACCAAGACAACTTCGTCGGGGTACTGAACAGGCCTGCTGGCAATGAAGCAATGTCGAGTTGAGAGGTAGTAGGTATATGCTTTTAAATTAACTTTTATGGAAGTATACATCATGGGGATACAAATTTTGGATGGGATTAAAGCATTTGAGTGGGTTAAATGACATCCCTGTCGAGGCTATGGATGCCTGTTGGAAGTAGTGGCTCTGTCAACGGTATTGAATTCCTTTTATAAGCATCGTGAATCTTTGATTAAGAAATCCTTTCAGGTTATAATCCCCTGCAAAGAAAATTCTATTGTCTGGTTATAACATTGAGCTTATCCTAATACTATATGGTCTCAAAGTGAGTTTATTTCAGGGAGCTTAAATCCTTTTTCAAGTCTTATTCTTTTCTTCCTGAGATGAAATCTTACCAGATCAGGGGTAACTGCTTCACCCAGTAAGTCACGATTTTTGGGGGCCCAACAACCCCCTTCTTTATTTTTAATCAAAATCTAGGGTCCCTTGAAATTTTACTTAGATTCTTCATTTTTTTTCGCTTCAACTTGATTAGATTGGTATTGATTTTCTTTGTTTCGAGGTTGGTTTAATTTTATATTCTTTTCTTTTGTTCGGTTTGAATTTCATGAAATTCAAATTCCTTTTCGTTTTTCTTTCTACAGAGTTTTGATGTTGATGAACGAGCTTCATAATTTGGGAGTTTGTTTTTGTTTTTTTTGACAAAAATGGGTAATGGATTTTTAATTAAAGAAAATAGTGGCGAAGCCACTGATGCAGTTACAAAAGGACTGAGATATACTTAACTTAATCAGTTACAAATCCTGGAGGTTATGCCTTCCTACCAGGCGATAGAAAGAGAAAACTAACAGAGTCATTAACTGTGGAGGCTTCTATACAAAACGCCTTCTTCGCTGTAATGGTTTCAGATCTACATTCCATGCTTCTAAACTATTGATCAAATTACTTTGGATCATCCTGCTTGGGCTGGTCCCTCTCCATCTTCCATTCTTTGTTCAACTATTTCATTTTTTCTTCTAGATTGTTGACTCTGTTTTCGAACTCTTGTTTAGGATCTCTGATTTCTTTACGTAACTTCCCAAGCTCCTCTGTTAGCCCAAATTTTGGTGTGGTGATATTAGCTTCGAGCATTTCCAAGCACCTTCCAACATCAATATCTAAGTTCTGGATAAAATCTAGTTGATGATGCAACATATTTTTGAGACGTTGCAGGTCTTATTCCAATGAATTCAACCTTTCTTTAGTAGTGGGTTTGTTGCCCGAACTGGACGCCATCTCCTTCTCCTTCCTTGTTGCTCCCGGACTACTTCAGCTATGCGCACACTTATCTCTGCCTCTGCTTGACTGTATCTCTTGCCTTCGTATGCTCTGGGAATGAGGAGGCCCTTCCTTGCTTCCCTTTTTATGTGCAATTTCTTCTAGATTCGGCTCCCCTAAACGATTCGTGCGATCTAGAGTGATGGCTTTCCCTGAAAATTCAACGACCAAATGATGTTTACGCCCATCCATTCTGACATTTTATTTGTCTTTACCTACCTTGGTTTCTCCCCTGTGTCTTGTCTCTTGTAACAACCCGGGTTAAATAGATGCATAGGGATTATTAAGTAAAATTAATTAGATAATTAATTGTCCTAATATGGTTTTAGTTAAACAAGAATTAGTATTAATATTATTATTTATTTATTAATTAATTGTTTATAACTTTTGATTGATTAATTAATTAATTAATTAATTGATTACATATCACATTCAATGGCATGGGTAATAAATTAAGGGGATTAATAACTTTAATTTAATCATTTTAAAACTTACGTATGACAGGTTAATGATAAGATAATAAAGGAGGGGATAAGGTAATAAAGGAGGGGATAAGATAATAAAGGAGGGAATAAGGTAATTAATGGGGGGGAGGAGAGTTGGTGAAGGGGGATATATGACGGGGAAGAGTCCTACGGGAGAGGGCATTATGATTTGGCGGAGGGAAGAAGCATTTTGGAGGAGGGACTGGATTTCTATTTGGATATTTTTCTGGTGTGGGGAGTTTGATGTTTGGATTTTTGGGTGAACCATTGCAGGGGGCACCAGGTTGCTGGGAGTTTTGGGCATGGGGGCCAGGATTCCTTACGGTATCCTGGAGCTAGGGAGCCAGACAGGCTGCTCCTAGCTGGATGGGTGGTTAGTCGGTTTTTGGGCAGGGTTTGGTCAGTGCATCAGGCTGGGCAAAGCAACAGGGAAAGGACAACCAACTCAGTAGGAATTAGCATTAGAGCAGAGGTATTTTTATTCTGGTAAGTAATTCTTATTTTGTTATGTAATTGTTGTTCATTAATTAATTTAACATGCTTATATGTTGAGTGAAAGAAATTACTTAGTCTTTCTGTGTACAAGTAATCTTATTTGTTTCAATTTATGGACTTTAATAGACTTAAATTAATTTGGTCCCTACACATGGTATCAGAGCTTCAGTTTGAAGCATTGGGGCCTTAAGGGCCTACCTACCCGCCTACCCAACTTAGGAATGGACCTGTACCCACCCAGAAATTTAAACAACCCTGAAACCCTTTAATTAGGAATAAATCTGAGCCCCAAGCTCCAACTCCACCTAACCTGCAAGCCAAGCACACGATTTTTTTTAGTATATATATATATATATATATATATATATATATAATGCTTCCTAAATAAGGAAAACCACATAGAGTGAAATGCCAATGCTATCAGATAATTTGTCATTCTAGAGCAGAGATAATTCCCTAGTAACGGTAGCAAAAAAGTGTGTGTTGTGTAGAAATACGAGTTTTAGGTAATGGAACTTGAAGTTAAAAACACCACAAGTACGCGCTACTTCAAAAATCACATTTTCAAGAAATAAATGGTTAGAAGTAAACCTATTCATATTACCAAGCTTTAGATCCATGTGTATAATCCCACTGGCATGTAGACAGCCCATTGCTTGTGCAATGTCAAGTGAAAAAATTATTGCAACATGGAGATCAATTCGATTGGGGCGTAAACTCATCATGTATTTCTGAAGCAGTTCGGTAACTATTGCCTTGATTGGATCTTTGCATGCTCCAATGAAATGCAGTCACAGATACATGTTCTATTACAACTTATTTCTTGAACCATACCTGAATTGAAAAGCACCTACAAATCATGTAAAAACAAATCCAAAACAAACTACGCTGACAACATAATTAACCACCATGCTAAGCAAGACTCCTATAAGCCAATGAAAAGATTAGGGAGGGCAATGAATTAAAAGTTGCTCAAATGCATAAATTATTCTATACTCTACAGCCAGAGAGGAGAAAATAGATTATTTCTTTGTAAAGAGAGAGGGGAAAATAAATTATTTGTTTGTAGTTGGGGAAGGAAGACCCTCCATGGGTCACTTTTCCCTGTATAGGTTCAGTTTTCCCTAATTTTCCTTGTAAAGGTCCAGTTTTCCCGATCGATGATGAACAACCACCAGAACTTGTGGTAGATTTCTGAAACGTTGATGTTGAGGACCTCAAAGGTGATGTAGAATATCTGGATGTAGCACTAGATGACTTGAGTGTAGGCATTAAAGGACAAAAGTTAACACTTCCACCGGAACTTGGCACTGAGGATGCTCTATCTCTGTCGTAGTAATTGATACTGCTTGAACAAGAAACCAGGCTTGAATGTTGTGGGTTTGAGCTACTTCGAATCCTCCTTGGACTAGACTCTATCTACATAGAATAAATCATAAATATGATGGACTTGAGAAAGAAAGAGATGAGCTGCAATAGGAATAAATACAACAAATGGGCATGATAGAACAAAGAGTTACCAAAAAATCCGATAACTATTAATGTCAGTCACTGTAAAAATTAATCTTACTGCAACAATTGTAGTTGGGAGATGAAAAAATACCGATAAAGAACCATGAATGTCCTTTCAAATATCAAAGATTTAAGATTTGGTACTTAGCAGCTACCTGATCTCAACACGGAACAACACTATGTGCAGGTGAAAAGTGTACTCCTCTCGCTTCATGAAGCCAATATCAAGCCAACCTAACAGCCAAACGCCCAAGCGCCACCACCATACCAAAGACCAACACGCGAGCTATCAATCTAAGCACCCAACACAACACATAGTGCTGAAGTCACATGGAAGAGGAGATCACTTGAAGGCCCGAAAGGGGTTCACTGCACGCCATACAAACGCACCAGCACTGACACACAGCCCAACACCCAAAGCCCGAGGCGAAGCCATGAAGGAGCCCACGGGCATGTTTCTTGCACCACACGTCTGACAAAGTAAAACACATATCAAAGCTCAGCGCCCAAATCCAAACGCCAAGTCGAAAGCCAAAGGAAGGAGGCCACAAGGAGTTAGTCTTAGTGCTCAACGCGTTTAACACACAGCCCGAACTCACAACCCAGCCACAGCCCAACATTTAAAGCATTTAACACACAGCCCGAACTCAGTGCCCAGCCACAGCCGAGGAGCTGTTCCTGCACAAACAGAAAACAATTTTTATTTATTTATTAATAATTAAAAAAACAACAACAAAAAAAAAACGTAGCGCACAAGTGCTAAGCACCAAACCAAGTCAATGGAGAGGATCCCTGTGCGCTCACTCTCCTGCAACAAACGCCTCTCACTTAGATTTGAGCAAGTAGCTTATGATAACACACATAGGAACCCACGGGGAAGAAATCTCTTGCGTTGCACACAACATGAAACATCACAAGCTAAGCTGAGACTAAGCTCTTAGCGTCAAAGCTATCGAGGGAGGAGCTGCAAGCCATTACCCTAACTCCGCTGTAGCTATTGAGTGAGAGAGGCCGACCACATTCGTAGAGTGAAAGAATGCATATAGGGTTTGGGAATGGAGATCTAGGTGTAGGGTTTTGGAGGGATAAGAGCTCTAGGGGGGCACGTGGATTTCATGCGTGCCCTCACCTAGTTAATAAACTTTTTATTATTATTTTATTTTAGTTTTATTTTATTAATTTGATTATTAATTTTTTTTTCTTTTCTATATTTTTATTTATTTATTTAATCATTCTTTTAAAAGTATTAATACTATTATGTAAATTTAAATTATTTAAATTAAATAATTATGAGTTTAATTTAATTTAAATAATTTAATTTAAAGTAAGTAAATAATTTAATTACTTTAATTTAATTAAATAAAAAGATAATATTAAATATAAATATAAATTAAATTAAATTAAAAGATTAGTGATATATCAGTTTAAATTTAATAATATATGGTAAGATTAATATGATATTTAAATTAATTGACTTATTTGTCGTAATGATTTATGGGTAAACTGGGTAATTAAATTAACTATATAAAGTATAATGTTAATAGTGAGTTGTAACCTATGTTATTAATCATACATATACCCATATGATTAATGAATGTAATAGGGTTATGTTCTAATTTATACAGGTTAAAGATTCTTATGGAGTAGCGGGAGTTTGACGCATGTCGTGGTGATCAGTTAGGGTATAATAGTAGGAATAATAGAAAGCACTACATAGGAGATTTGATGCACATTGATGAGTGCATATTAAAGAGAACATAACTATGAGGCGAGAGGGTCAATAGTTTCCTTAGGCAGTGACACCAAGATTAGACGCTTAACCCTAACCTAGCCACTCCCCTAAAGAGAGTAACATCTGTTTACAGACAAGTAAAAAAAACTTACGCCTAACCCTGTTTTCTAGTTTAAGTAGCACCAATTTGAAACGTCCTTGAACTCACCCTGACAACTTTGGTTGATGCAGGTTAAATCATACAGGATGGTTAGGACTCGAGGGAATCGAGGCAGAGGAGCATCATCACAGGCACCGCCAACACCGCCAGCGCTGCCACCACCATCGCCCAAACTAGCTCTCATACTGCGCTCTTTGTAGGCCATAAATGAGACTTTAAAGGGGCGACAACCAGCAGGGACTGAAGTGGAACCCCCACCATCTGGAACGGGTAATCCAAAAGCGTCGAGGGATTCAGAGGGAGGACCTCCACCCGAAGACATCACTCGAGAAATTCAAAAGATCAAACTTCCGAAGTTTGCTGGGGGTCACGCGAGTGAACGCGTAGAAGCATGGTTGGAAGGCATGACAAGGTGTTTTTCCTTAAGGGACTATGCGTCCAACTCAAAGGTGAAGATAGCAATTTTTCAGTTAAGAGACAACGCCTTGAACTGGTGGGGCAACCTGGAAAGACAACTGCATCTTACCCCAGACACAATATCTTGGGAACTTTTCAAGGAGAGGTTCCGAAGGAAATATCTGCCAGCTTACTATGAGGAACAACAGGTAGGGGCGTTTCATGCCTTAGTACAGGGAAACAAAACTGTAGAAGAATATGAGATTAGGTTTATGGAATTGGTCAAGTATGTTTTGTATATGGATAATGAACAATGACAGGCAAAACACTTTGTCTATGGGTTGAACCCTAAGATAAGGGCTATGGTGTGGATGTGGAAACCATCTTTAGTAGCGGAAGCTGTGGAAAATGCGCGTTATGTGGAGGAACACATGAACTTAACTGGGGGTACAAGACCTTCCTTTCCACATCGTCCTGGATTCATAGGGAAGGCCCCTAGGACATTTCCCAGGGGAGGGGGATCAAGGCCACCTCCACATGGTAACATAGTCGCACCAAGGACAGTAACCGCAGGGATTTCAATGGCAGCGAGTGCAACATCTCATTCATCACCAACGATGCAGATAGGTCCACGACCATCTCAGGGAATAGCTAGTAGGGGCAGGGGTTCTAGGGGAAGGAACTCATTTCAGAGACAGTCACATAACAATGCACATGTTCAATCTCATGTTACCTGTTGGGGGTGAGGAGGACCCCATTACCAACGTGACTGCCCAGAGTTACAATCAGGATTTGTGCATAGAGAAGGAAAGGCCTCGATGGGAAGAGAAAGTAGCAGCCACCAGATTTACACAGCGGTTAATAATCGCCAGGCCGAACATCAATCCATGGTGGTGGAGTCATCAGGTAAGCTAAATCATATCAATGTTAAGATTTTATTTGATTCTGGTGCGACATATAGTTTCATTTCACCATCTGCATTAGAAAAGAGTGGGTTGGCATCCTATGAGCACGATGACTTTAAACAAGTCGAGATGGATTCGGGGGAAAAACAAGCGGTAGGACCTAGTGTTGATAATTGTATAGTAGACTTGGGAGTGTGTACTACCAGGTTGAAGGTATACGTCACTGCTCTTAGGGCGTATGACCTAATCATTGGAATGGATTGGTTAGAATCTCATCGAGCTTTGGTGGATTGTTTCGCAAAAAGGGTGCTTTGTGTCGACGACAAAGTAAGGCCAATAGAGATCCAGGGTGTACGGAGAAACCTGTCATTACGCTTTGTCTCAACTATGAAGGTTAAGCGATGCTTGAGGCAAGGGTGTCAACTGTATGTAGTGGAAATAATGAGTGAAAGAAAGGGGCCCTCATTGGATCAGTACCTAGTATTGTCAGAATTTAAGGATGCTTTTCCGAATGAGTTACCAGGGTTACCTCCTGAGAGGGAGCTTGATTTTACTATTGAGCTAAAACCTGGTGCAGAACCAATTTCCAAGACTCCGTATCGGATGACAGTGCCGAAACTTTGTGAGTTGAAAATGCAGTTGAAAGAGTTACTGGACTTAGGGCTAATAAGGCCTAGTGTCTCACATTGGGGTGCACCAGTAATTTTTGTAAAGAAGAAGGATGGTTCCTTACAACTATGTATAGATTACAGGGACTTGAACCGTGCTACAGTGAAAAATAGGTACCCAATGCCATGAATAGATGACCTCTTCGATCACATGAAAGGAGCAATGGTATTCTCAAAGATCGATTTGCGATCCGGGTATCATCAATTAAGGATTAAGGAAGGCGATATCCCAAAAACTGCCTTTCAAACTCGGTTTGGACATTACGAGTTTGTCGTAGTACCTTTCAGATTGACCAATGCACCAACATTATTCATGAGCCTCATGAACAATGTATTCCAGAAGTACTTAGACCATTTTGTACAAGTCTTTCTAGATGACATCCTCATCTATTCCAAGAATGAAAGAGAACACGAGGAACACTTTCAAGTGGTGTTGTCTTGCGTTAGAGAGAACAAATTGTATGGGAAGTTGTCGAAGTGTTCCTTCTTTCAGAAAGAGATCCACTATTTAGGTCATATCATTTTCGGTGAAGGAATCTCTATGGACCCAGAAAAGGTAAAGGCCATTATGGAGTGGCCAATGCCGAAGAATGCCCATGAGGTGAGAAGCTTCATGGGGCTAGCAGGTTATTATCGGAGATTTTTGGAGGGATTCTCCAAAATAGAGAAACCCATCACCACTTTGCAGTGCAAGGGGGTCAGGTATGAATGGACTGAAGAATGTGATAGTGCATTCATTGAGCTTAAGAGGTTACTAACTAGTGCACCAATTCTACGAGTGTCGGATATGGAAAATGACTTGACAGTCTGCACGGATGCCTCAAAGCAAGGGTTGGGGGCCGTGCTAATGTAGGATGGAGGAGTGATAGCTTATGCATCAAGGAAGTTGAAGAAACACGAAGAGCTATATGTGACTCATGATTTAGAGTTGGCAACTATAATGCTAGCTCTTAAAATTTGGAGGCACTATCTTGTGGGGCGAAACTTTGAGCTCAAAACGGACCATCAAAGTTTAAAACATCTCTTCACTCAAAGAGATCTAAATGCCAGGCAAAGGCGATGGAGTGAGTTTATGAGTGAGTATGATTTTGGTATTTCGTACATCAAGGGGAAGGAAAATGTGGTCACAGATGCCTTGCGTAGGAGACCATGTGTGTTCTCCTTGGTACCCTTAAAAGTCAATTTGAGAGAACATGTGTTGACGCAACTCCAAGGAGACAGTTGGTATTTAAAGGTTACTTCAAACCTCCAGGGTGGGAGGCAGTTAGATCCAAAGTATGAAGGATATAGTCTGGAAGCAGACAGACTATTGAGATATCAAGGAAAGATGTACATCCCTGAAGATGGGGATATTCGAAGCATCATACTGAAGGAAGCCCATAGAGCACTTTATTGTGCACATCTGGGTGTGAAGAAGATGTACGCAAACATGAGGAATCTCTTCTTCTGGGTAGGCATGAAGCGCGATGTAGTCCATTTCGTCACCAAATGCCTAGAGTGTCAACAAGTGAAAGCCAACCACCATCACCCGACAGGCCTCCTAAAACCACATGATGTTCCTATGTCCAAATGGGAAGTCATCTCTATGGATTTTTTTGTTGGGTTGCCGCTCACATCTCATAGACACAATGCCATTGATCAGAATCTGGACCAGGGGTCTAAAATTTGCTCAATTTTCAAAGTGCTCGGAATGCAACAAAAATAGTACCATTGCGTCCATCTCGTTCTCCTGATTCCGGCGGTATATTTACTTTCGCAAACGGAGTCCGTATGGAGAAGTTATCGAGGTCTGTTCGCTGAGCCAAACAGGGAAAAAAAGGATGCTGACTGGGCAGGGCCGTACAGTGCTGACGTGGCGTTGATTGGTCAAGTGGTGACGTGGCAGATTCTTAGTGGTTGTCAACGAGCGAATTGTATGGTGACATGTGGCACATTTGTGGCAAGTTGAAAGGTGCCACGTGGCCCAATGAGGGGCTACCATGTGGCACCCATTTACAGGCTATTGGTTTTAATTTGGTTTATTAAAATTATGTGAGGCCGTGGGGTTCGACCCCCGGACCTCTACCCGCCATTCAACACTTTAACATAAGCCAACTTTCCAACGCGCCACTTTATATTTCATGCTATGAATACCTGTTTAAACTTATTTATGTTTAAACTTTTAAATGATTAGCGCGTGGGTAGGGCTGGGGCTTAGCCCCAGCCCTCGGTTTCACTATACACGCATATGACTCTAGGTTCATGGTACGCGCACGCGTTGTTTCATTCTAAGCCGTGGTTTTATTGTGGGCACATACGACCGGACTCGGTCCTTGTGTAAGGAGCGCGGGAGTTTTTACATTGGAGTAGGCCCCGGTTTTATGGTATGTCATATGACCGATGTTTATGCGTTTTGCGCGCGCGGAGGGGTATACATATATTATATATATGTGTTGTAAAACAACGTTTTATACCATGTACAAAATGCGCGTGGATGCATATTTAAAACATAACCAAAGTTTTTACAATTCGCGCGGTGGTTTAAACCATATTCAAAGCCACGGTTCCAGGTTTACATATAACCACATTTTATTAATGCGCGCGAGATTTGTGGGTTTTGGTTTATAGCGTGAGTTTGGTTTTGATTTAAAACCGCGTACCCGCCACTTGGCATTTCATTATTAAACGGTGGAAACAAGCCCCACTTTTGCGCTGGGACGTGGCCATATGGCCCTCCATGCGCCCAACACCTCCGCCCTTGGGGGCTGGATTCCGGGTAACCGTGCGACAAATTGGCGCGATTTGTGGAACGCGCGGGGATGCTGAGTTTTGTGAGCGAAAACGTTCCGGAGCCAAGTTTAGCTTTGCAGAGGTGCAGAATGGCGAACAGGTTACAGCAGGCTTGAAGGAGAAAAATGGCAGCAAGCTAACTTCTTCAATTTTTGGCCAAATGAGGAGCTGTAAAAGCCCAGCTAGGGGTTTTTGGACATTCTGAGTCCATTGGAACCATTTTCACAGGCATTTGAAGAGCCCATTTGCAGGTTTTTCACATTTGAAGCTTGAGGAAGCTCCATGAAGATTAAAGCCCTCATTGTTTGAGGCATTGCTCTGATGAGCACTTAACCATTTGCTGAGACTGAATAGTCATTCTTGG
>ML809230.1:119944-131752 GCA_009831015.1 Picea engelmannii
TATGTACTAGCTACACATGCATTCTTGTACATGTACACTAGTATGTATGATTTTTCTTGGCTTACTTACTAATAGTGTCGGTTAATTGTCATGAATGTGTGAACCATGTTTCTTTTCCTTTGTATCATGAGATACCTTAACTTCGGGGTGAAGTTTCCTGAAGGGTGGGTGTATGTAACAACCCTGGTTAAATAGATGCATAGGGATTATTAAGTAAAATTACTTAGATAATTAATTGTCCTAATATGGTTTTAGTTAAACAAGGATTAGTATTAATAATATTATTTATTTATTTATTAATTAATTAATTGTTTATAACTTTTGATTGATTAATTAATTAATTAATTGATTACATAGCACATTCAATGACATGGGTAATAAATTAAGGGGCTTAATAACTTTAATTTAATCCTTTTAAAACTTACGTATGACAGGTTAAGGATAAGATAATAAAGGAGGGGATAAGGTAATAAAGGAGGGGATAAGATAATAAAGGAGGGAATAAGGTAATTAATGGGGGGGAGGAGAGTCGGTGAAGGGGGAGATATGATGAGGAAGAGTCCTACGGGAGAAGGCATTATGATTTGGGGGGGGAAGAAGCATTTTGGAGGAGGGACTGGATTTCTGTTTGGATATTTTTCTGGTGTGGGGATTTTGATGTTTGGAGTTTTGGGTGAACCATTGCAGGGGGCACCGGGTTGTTGGGGGTTTTGGGCACGAGGGCCAGGATTCCTTACAGTATCCTGGAGCTAGGGAGCTAGACAGACTGCTCCTAGCTGGCTAGGTGGTTAGTCAGTTTTTGGGCAGGGTTTGGTTAGTGCATCAGGCTGGGCAAAGTAGTAGGGAAAGGACAACCAACTCAATAGGAATTAGCATCAGAGCAGAGGTATTTTTATTCTGTTAAGTAATTCTTATTCTGTTATGCAATTGTTGATCATTAATTAATTTAACATGCTTATATGCTGAATGAAAGAAATTACTTAGTCTTTCTGCATAGAAGTAATCTTATCTGTTTCAATTTATGGATTTTAATAGACTTAAATTAATTTGGTCCCTACATCTCTTGTGCCTTGTGGCCTTTCCATCTCGTGCCCCTTTCAACTACTGGTCTTTTCCCCCAAGTCTCAAGGCAAATCCATTCTAGTTGTGATTCCATTTATTTGTAAGGTTATAATATGAGAGTTGGCTCCTTTGTTGGCCTTTGCGTCTGCTGACGCATTCAGACTATGGAGGACATGGTAAAGCTTGTAAGTACAGAGACTTCCAAGGAGGAGCTGGATTTTCTCTAGAATGTGATGGAGTTTTACATTTTTTACTCTGTTACAAAGGATTAAGGCTTGGATTACTAACCTGGAGTCCCCTATTATCACCATATTTTGGACGTTGTGGTTAATTGCTTGAGTTAGTCCTTTCCAGAGGGCCAACGCTTCTGCTCTATTGTTAGATTCTATTCCAAGTCCCTAGGCAAAGCTGAGTTCCGAGTGACCTATTGGGCTTACTAGGACTCCTCCTCCACCAACCGAACTTGGGTTTCCTTTGGAGGCCCGGTCAAAGAACAAAATATGCTTGTTTTCCTTTATCTTCCATTCGTTGAAATCTTGCTTCTCCTTCCGGATTTCCCAGATTTCTTGGTGAGAGTTGCTGCCTGTTTGTTGTTGCTGATCTTGGAGATTAAAGTGTTCAATCCAATGTTCCTCTTCTGGCTCCAAGGGCTTTGAGTTTTTAACTTTGCAGAAGTAGGGGGCGGTCTCCCCAAAATAGGCCTTTATCTTGGTTGCAACTTGAGCTGGACTGCTTTTGGTCTCCCTAAAAATCATATTATTTCGCTCGAGCCAAATATTCCAGAGTATAAATTTAGGGAGAGTTCTCCAAAGGGTGGAGATTTGGATTTTTTTTGTTGTCTGGAAGGGACAGAAGGAATTCCAGTTTTGGAGTAGGATGTTGTCTTCTTGTGGGAGCTCAAAGGTGAAACCTAGGGCCAACTGCAAGACTTCCTTGGAGTAAATGCAACTTAGGAGCAGATGATCTGTGGTTTCCTCTTCTTGAAGATAGAGAGGACATCTATGAGGACCTTCCCATCCTCTTTGTCTTAAGTTTTCTCCAGTTAGGATGCCTCTATGAGCCATGGTCCAAACAAACATGTCTATCTTTGGGATAGATTTGGTGGTCCAGATTGCTCTCCAAATTGCTGGATCTGGGGGGATGTTAGGGACAGAGACTATTTGTTGATACCCAGCTGTTGTAGTGTAAATTCAAGAGCATGTTCCCCAACCTCTCTTGTCTTTTTCCCTTTCTTTTAGGGGGGATTTCCCTTGTAGACAGAACTTCAGAGTGTTCCAGTCCTCTTCTAAGTTTGGAGGTATGTTAGCCATTTCCCAATTTTTCCAAGATTTTTGTTCATCATTTCCCCAAACTGATATATCCCACAAACTATTTAAATTCTGAGTTCTCATCCACACTTTGAGATGATTAAGATTCTATCTCGAGCCTAGAGGTGGGTCTCCCATTATTGAGTCTTCCCAAACGTTGATCTCTTTTCCATTTCCTGGTATCCAGGTAAGTTGATGGCTAAAGTGTTTCAAAGCCTTCTAACACAGTGAGAATATTGGGGATCCTTTCTCCACCACAACTGGGCGATCTAGGCACTTTTTCCTTGGGCCTCAAAAGTACTTCCTCCAAAGTGTTTTTTTACTCCAGGAAGGGGTCCCTGTGATTAGGTTCCATAGTATATTTTCTCCTAAAGCTAGATTTTTTGCCTGGATGTTTTTAAAATGAAGGCCTCCTTCTAAGACAGTCTTGGAGATTTTTTCCCATCTTATTAGATGCAAATTTTTCCCTGCTTGCTTTCCTCCTTCCCATAGAAATCTTCTTAACAGTGTTTCAATTTTCTGGATCGTGGAAACAGGGGCAAGTAACAGGGAGATTTGGTAGATTGGAATGCTTTCTAGAACTGCTTTGATGAGGACCACTTTACCTGCAAGATTTAGGCAGCTTGTTCCCTAGGAGTTTATTTTGGTCTTTAGCTTGTATATCATCAGGTTCCAGTGTGAAGTCTTTGGCTTGGATTTGAAAATTGGGACTCCCAGGTATTTAAAGGCCTCTCAGTTGGTGCAACCTTTCATTCCCAAAATTCTAGAGATATCTAGCATTTCCCTTGGTGTGATGTTCCATCCAAAGATCTTGCTTTTAATCAAACTTATGGCACTATCGGAGATTTCTGTGTAGACATCTAACTCATTTTTGAATTTCCTTGCTGTTTGCAAACTCTCTCCTCCCATCAACAGTGTGTCATCTGCAAATTGGGCATGATTTATGTCCTTTACCCCATGGGCTATCCTCAGGCCTAGGAGGTTTTTATGTGTCTGGAAATGGTCTAATTGGAAGCTTAGCACTAAGGCCTGGATGGAATAAAGAAGAGGAGAAAGGGGGAAGCCTTGCCTGAGTCCTTTGGAGGCTTGAAAGAACTTAGTGGTCCTTCCATTCACTAGCGGTGCTATCTAGGGGGAGCCAATGCAAGCTTTTATCCAGTTTATAAATGCTGGGGAAAAAACAAAATTTTCCATGACTCTGAACAAGAAGTTATGTCTAACCCTATCAAACGCATTAGCAAGATCGAGATTTATAATAATACCTTTGTCTTTCCTTCAGATGCTTGAGTATAGAGCTTCTTGAACTAGGATGATATTGTTCACTATATGTCTGCCTTTTATAAACCCGCCTTGGTTTTTAGAGATGATTGCCGGGATAATTTTTTTGATTCTGGTGGCTATTAATTTTGTGAGGATTTTGTAACTTGTGTTACATAGGGAGATTGGCCAGAATCTTCCAAAATTGACTGCTCCTTTTTCTTTTGGGATAAGAGCAAGGAAAGAAGAATTTGTTCCTCCTCCTAACTTGCTGCAAGTTTGAGATTTCCAGATCAGTTTCGTAAGGTCTGATTTGATTATATCCCAACTGTGTTGAAAGAATCTGGCTGTGAAATCGTCTGGACCTAGGGATTTATCTGGGTTCATTTGATCTAGTTCCTCTTTTATTTTTTGCTGGGTTACTACCTTTGTTAGACTCATGTTGAATTCTTCTTGGATGAGGGAAGGGACGAGTGAGAGGGGGTAAGCTTTAGATTCGATTGCAGACCGTTGAGTTTCTATGTAGAGAGTTTCGAAAGCGTCTACCACAACTACTTTTATGCTTTCAAAATCTATTATTGTTTGGTCTTGAACCTGAATTTTTGTGACTTTCTTGTACTACTTCCTTGCCTCAGCTTGTTTGTGAAAGTAGCTAGTGTTTTTATCTCCTGCTTCCAACCAGAGGCTTCTCAATTTATGTTACCAGTAATTTTCCTCCTCTCGATAGGATTTGTACCAATTTCTTTGGAGTTGGTCTTCTTGATGCAAGATTTCTTGGGTGATTTCCTTATTTTCCATTTCAAGATGATGGTTCCCTAGTTTCTTTTGGGCTTCTTGGCGATTTGCAATTGGGTTTGAACAGGTTTTTTCCCAAGACTTTAATGCTACCTTTAGTTTCCTGAGTTTTTCTTCCCAAATAAAGAAGGTTGAGCCTCTTACTGTGTCATTCCAGATTTTGGTAACCAGCTTCTGGTTGCCTTCATCATGGATCCAGGCTGGATTGAATCTGAAAGGGATTGGTCCTAGATTCTTGTCAGGTGAGATTTCTAAGAGGATTGGTTTGTGGTCTGACACACTGTACAAGAGGATTGAATAGGAGGGTGTGAGGCCTAGAATTAAGAAGGAGCTTTGGACTAAGAACCTGTCTAATCTAGCAACAATGTGCTCCAGGCCTACCCTCTTGTTTGACCACTTGTATTTACCTTTTGTTGGTTTGATGTCTTCCAGCTCCCAATCAGACATGATATCTTCTACACATTCTCTTGTTGGGTCTTACACAATGGAGCCACCTTTTTTCTCGGTTAGAGCTAGGGTCACATTTAGATCCCCTCTGATAATGATATTGTCTAGATCCTTTAGCTGTAGGTAATATTTTAGGGAATCCAAACAAATTATTTTTTCCTCTAACAGGACTAGCACATAAAGATTAAAGAGACTTACCAGTTGGCATGTTTCTCTGTGAAGGAGGCTGGTGTAGATCTAGTGCGTTCTTGCTTCAAAATTGATTAGGTCGAACTTCATAGTGTTCCAGAGGGTGCCTATACCTCTTGAGGATCCTCTTGCACTTTCAACTATTCCTTGGCTTATTTTCTAGAGTGATTTTGTCGTTTTGAGGAAGTCTTTCTCTTCCATATTGGTCTCCTGGAGTAGTAGGATATCGGACTTAGAGGTTTTTATGATATCTTTTAGTGCTTCTTCCTTCATTTTTCTACCAAACCCCCTACAATTCCAGGATGTTAGTTTCATGATTTATCTTAGGGGGATGCGTGGGCTCCTTGAAGAGCCTTGGAGTGCTTCCTTGTCTGTATTACACTGATCAACTGTCTGATTGTTGGTTACGAGCCATTCAAGATGTCTTTATATGTTTCTTTAGCTCTTTCTTCTTTTTTTAATTTTCTTCCTCTTCCTTCTTTCTTTGGGGTGACCAAGGTGTCACTTTCCCCTTCATATTCACTTTCCGAGGAGACCTATCCTTCCTCTATGTCCGGATCTGCGTCCTTTCCTGCTCCCATCTTGGCTTTCTCTTCTTCTATCTCTGGGGCCGACATCTCTCTGGTTTATAGGTTTGATTTCCCATGCGGTTCTTTGGCTGGTTGGCCTTCCTGAGGAGCTTCTCTTTCCATTGTTCCTGCATGATTCTGATCCAGTAGTTTGGAGCTATTTTCTTTCCTTACTTCTGGTTTGTTTCCTTGTTCCGTGGGCTGTGTGGGGATTGTCTTATCGTTCCTTGGTCCTTTTTCTCTAGATGAATCTTTCCCTTTCCTTGGATGTTGCCACCCTTCTCCATTTTATTTCTCCTTGCTTGGGTTTTTAGGGCAGTTTCGTTGGAAATGGTCGTATTCGTGGCATCCTCTGCATTTGAAAGGTAACTATTCATAATCTAGCTTCTGATAGTGATGCCATTCTCCAACCTTTAATTTGATTGCCTCTGGAAGGCCCACCTCTAGGTCCACTTCCACACAAATGCGCGTGTGGGAGTATTGATCTTTAGGATCTGTTCTGTCCACGTCCTTGGGTACTTCGACTGCCAAGTCAAATCTTGGTGTCCAGCGCTTCAGGTATAGCCCTTGTGTGCCCATGAAGTACGACCCATTTCTGAAGATGATATCTATGTTTTCCTGGGAGATGAATTCAAAGATGAAGAATCCTCTTCCCACTGCATAGCAAGTTACACTGCTCTTGATCAACGGTCGCCAGTTTCTTTGGATCCAGTTATTAGTGGTTCAGGTTGATGACCAAAGCCCCATGAATTGTCTGACCAATCCTTGGTCTGATAGAGAGATTGCTACATGAATTGGGTGATCCAGGGGTAGATCAATTTCGGGGATCAAATCGAGCTTCTTGACGAAGATTGGGGGTTTAGCAGGGGGAATCTTCTTGCCTTGGGAGGCCAGGATCTTGTGGAAGGAGGTTTTAGGAGAAGGAGGGGGTGACGACTCCCCTCCTCCGGGGGCTGCCATAGCTACAACAGAGGAGCTTCAACAACGAAAACCCTAGCCGGTTCTTAGCAGCCAATGAAGTCAAAGAGCTTGTTCCATAATTTGGGAGTTTGTTATTACCTCTTCCTGATTGAATTTATCTTCTATGAGAATGGCTTAGTTGAAGACATGGATTGATAACAATGATTTTACAGGAAGACCATTTATTGTGACACATCTTTTCTATGACATTTGTTCACATTTGATCAAATTTGAATGCAGGAGAGACAAACATAGAAATCTTAATTTAAATGAAAACATTAATTTTTATCAACTATTTACGTTCATTTGAATTATGATTATGATTTCGTCTTTTGCTCATTAACAATCATTTTCAAAAAATCATTTGTTAGGTTTAATTAATTAAATTATTTTGTCAGTTTGCATCTCATTTCAAAATAAATAATTAATTTTTCTTTTTTTATCTATCATTTGTTTGATTTTGTGAAAACCCAAAATCAATATTTTTCTCCTCTCCATCAACTTGAAGCAGGGATGATTTTAAGAATGGAAATTTATTTTAAAATGTAGAAACCTTGGCGAATCTTAGTAATCCTTCATATGCCAACTCTAAATGTTTGGCAATATTTTTGTAAAAAAATTCAAATTTCTAAGGATTCTATATAGTTTGTATAAAATTTTGGCGATTTTTAAGGTAAAATAATTTTATCCTAGAGAATTTAGGCGAATCATTTTTAGAATAGCAAATCTTTTTTTGGGAAAAACCATGGAAAATTAGCCCATGAGCGAAATTTAGCCCCTAAAATCATCTCTGACTTGAAGCTTCTATAATTTTAAGATCATATTTGAAAGGAAAATATAAAAAATATTTCTTTAGAACTTATAGTTAGTTTAAATTCATTTTAATTTTATTGTTCTAGATTTTGTTTTATTCACAATTTTTAGGTTATTAATTTGGTTTCTTTTTGTTTCACATGTTTCTATTATCATTTATTTGGTACGGATTTGATCACGACTTGATTTTATTATCTAAATACATTCAAGATAATTGATCCGAAAATAATATTGGATTGTTGCAAATAATTTATGAGCAACAACAGATAAGATTTGGAAATGCGTTCAAGAACAGACACACGATTTTCGGGACTGATTGTAGACAAACCGTGAGGAATCTGATGAAACAGTTGAAAACCCATCTGCAGAATGGACCCATTTATCTTAATTGTGAGACTTTTCACAAAGAAATGCACTATTTGAGAGATATTGTTGTCTCTTTACGAGGAAAATTTTAGGCGGTAGAAATTATTAGTGACGCCCATACTGTTCATTCATGGCATAAATGTATGAGAAAGTTTAGAGCCCTGAGGATGAGGAAATTGAGAGGAATATTTTTGTCCTTTCTTTTTCGTATATTATTTCTTTTGTAAACTTTTTTCTTTTCAAATGGAGTAATAGATGGTTGGAATCTTTGGGAGAATGGACTAGTATTTTCAAAGAAGAATATGGAATTCCAGGTTGCTTAATTGTTTTTGTCCTGTGAGTAAAATGGTTTTGTTTTTATTATAATATATTCATATTCTTTGAGTAATTGATTATGCATTGATTTAAATTAGCTTTAGTCTTTTTTATCAATACATGGGTAATTGCTATCATTTATGTATTAATGTTTTCAATATTTAAGAGTCTATTATCACAAAAAAATCATTTTGAACCTTATGATAAACTTATTATACTGAAACTATATGAGATACAATTTACTCTTGGGCTTTTGTCATTTTTTAGACTATTCAATGTTAATATTGTTTCTCATATAATTTATGAATATGAAACTTTATTTGTATTGAACTAGCTTTAGATTGTTCTGCATATAATTTTTCATGTTATGTTTTCATTTATATGGTTCATTATATTTTGGTTCCTTTAATATTTGTGGTTGATCATCTATTGATACATTTTGAGTTTAGGTCTAATGTTGGATAATTGATAATACCACTTGCTGAGGGTTGGAGTTTATTTCACTTTTAGCTATTGGACATTTTAAAGTCACATGAGATAAAATTTATTTGTCTTTCTGTCATCACAAATCTGTTCTGGAACTTAAAAGACCTCCTTGAGTTGTTTTAGGAAGTATCTTTCTTTCTTTTGTCATAGATTTATACTTGACATAGGTTAAGTGGAGCTTATACAAACACAAAAAGACGAATATAGCTTAGTATTGTTGATCAACGTCAGGTTAGTTAGTTTATATTTTGTTTGATTTGTTGATTTGCGAATGAATAATGATTACATTATTTAAACGTTAAATTCTGTTTCCATTAACATTATATCATTTATAATCTCATTCATTCATTGTTTATTATCTTGTCATTTATAGTATAATTTTTTTTTTTTTTCATCTTGTTTCAATCCATTAGTTGAAAACAAATCATTTTCATGAGGATTTATTTTAAACCTTGTAATTGTATATATCTAGTGTATATAATACTACTATTAGTTAAGAAATTATATTAATGTTGATTGCACATTTAGTTAGTTTACATCTCTTAACTATTTGAGAATCCTAGTTGTCTAACAGAGCCATAAAACCCATCAGGTTAGATTATCTCAAACAGATTGGGTTAAATAGACATCCTTGGTCCAGATATTCCCTTCTCGTTGACAGTGTGTCATAATAGCTCGTCAACAAAACTCTTCAAAAATTTAGGTTTTTTTAAGGCAACCACCCTCTGCCTTAGTACAAAGAGTGACCATGCCTTTTCGGTCACTCTTACCGAGTTCAGAAGGGGTAACCATGATATTTTGGTCGCCTGGTCACCCCTAGAGAGTGGAGAAAGAGCGACCAAGTTCGATCACTTAACACTTTATCTCGGTTGCATCCACACTATGGAGGAAAGGCGACCAAGAAAAAAAAAGGGGGGGTTTGGGTTGCATAATGTGGAGAGAAGACGACCAAACAAAAAATATTTTTTGGGTTTTTTGTTTTTGACAAAGAAAAGTTTTTTTTTGGTCAAGATCTAAGCCAAAAAGAGGGAGCACAGAACCATGGAATCCGACAATAATTTAAGACAAATGCAAGGGCCCGTGTTAACATACAAAAATTATGAATTTTGGTCTATCAGAATGAAGACATTTCTACAAGTCCATGAATGTTGGGAAACAATTGAGAGTGGTTTCACAAACCCTAATAAAGATACTCTAACAAAAATGAACAATAATCAGAGGAATTCTCATGGAGCATGAAGAAATAAGGAAACAAATGCAAGGTTTCTAATCCAAAGTTCAGTAGAAGACACAATTTTTCCAAAAATCACAGGTGGAACTAGTGGAAAAGAGGCTTGGGATAATATAGTTTTGGCATACCAGGGTAATGAAAAATTCAAAATGATGTTTGACTTCAGACTCTTAGTAGAGAGTTTGAATACTTGAAGATGAAAGAAACTGATAATATTGATCAGTGTATGACCAAGGTTCTTGGAATCATGAATCAACTCAATATTCATGCTGAGGAAATACCATATCAAAAGATTGTTGAGAAGGTGTTGTGCTACTTAGCAAAGAAATTTTCCATGGTGGTTATAGCCATAGAAGAGTCAAAAGATCTGTCCAAATTGACCATTAATGAAATAATGGGTTCCCTTATATATCATGAATCAAGGCTCATCATGGAGGAAGATTCCTTGGAAAATTCCTTCCAGACTCAGGCTTCCTTCAATAGAGGCTGCAGAAGAGGAGGAAGAGGTCGAGGCATAGGTAGAGGCTAAAGAGGATGAGGTTCTCATCACAATGAATAATGTTTATCTCCTGAAAAATCAAGACAATTAGATCAACATGGACATTCTCATATTTAGAGAGGGAGAGAAAGAAAATGGATAGAAAATTCCAACATTCAATGCTTCTATTGCAAGAAGTATGGACATTAGGAAAGTGAATGTAGGAAGAAGCTACCAGATTAGAACAAAGGCAGAGACAATGTCTCCAACACTGAAGAAGGGACATATGAGGTAATGTTCCTCTCATGCTAGATCAATGAAGAAGATCACAACAAGGATATTTGGTTGTTGGACAGTGGCTGCAACAATCATATGATAGGTAAAAAACATTTGTTTTCCAACATAGACAACTCAACCACATCAAAAATTAAGCTAGGTGAGGAATCTCAAGTTCAAGCCCATGGTAAAGGTATTGTTCCTACCCTAACTAGACAAAATGATCTGAAATCAATTCATAATGTTTTCTATGTACCACATCTTAAGCATAATCTGATCAATGTAGGACAATTAAGTGAAAATGGCTATGATGTTATATTTAAAGGCTCTACTTGCTTCATCTCAGATAAGCAACCTAGTAGGACACTGATAACAAAGGTGGAAATGACCAAAAATAGAATGTTTCCATTAAATTTGAGAAATGTGAATCTGGCGTAGCCATATGCTCAAAATGTCTCAAGCATAGAAGAAAAATGGTTGTGGCATTATAGGTATGGTCATTTACCCTTTAAGAGTCTTAGTGTTTTACAAAAGGAGTCAATGGTCAAGGGATATCCAATGATAAATGAACAGTCCAATCCATGTGAAAATTGTATTCTAGGAAAGCATCATAGAGATAGCTTTACAACTTCTTCTTATAGAGAAAAAGAGAATCTAGAACTAGTCCATACATACCTTTGTGGTCCCATGTAAGTCCAATCCATTGGGGGAAGTTTTTACTTTCTATTATTTATTGATGATTTTAGCAGGAAAGTTTGGGTCCATTTTCTCAAGGAAAAATCTAAAAAATTCTCAAATTTCATAGAGTTCAAATCTTTGGTTGAAAATAAGAGTGGAAAATACATCAAGGTGCTCAAGTCAGATGGAGGAGGTGAATATGATTAACATGAATTTACATTTTTTTGCAAGTAAGAGGGCATCAAGAGGCAGTGCACAACAAGGTACACTCCACAACATAATGGAGTAGCCAAAAGGAAAAGCACGACTATCATGAATATGGCTAGAAGCATGCTCAAAGGAAGTATTTTTTCTAATGATTATTGGGCTAATGCTATATCATGTTCAGTATACATACTGAACATATCTCCTACAATGAGTGTGAAGGACAAGGTTCCTCAAGAAGCATGGAGTGGCACTAAATCAAGTGTCTCTCATTTCATATTTTTTGGATGCATTGCATATGCTCATGTTCCATAGGAATTGAGAAGGAAGATGGATGATAGGAGTGAGAAGTGTATTTTTACTGGATACAATGAA
>ML809231.1:9845-25767 GCA_009831015.1 Picea engelmannii
GAAGAATAAAAATATATAAATAAAAATAGACTCAAAAAATTGAAATTGAAAAACCCTCAGTCAACTCTTTCTCTCTCTTTCTCTCTCTCTATATATATATATATAATTAAACAAATAAGAATAGACCAAAAAAATTGAAAAACCCTCACAGCACGTTTCTGTCAACAAGGTCATATTGTCCATGCGTCCATTTCCTTCATTCAAGTCACACAGACATGAAAATATGAACACATGTCGTGCATCCATATGATATGGATAGACGACGAAGGTCAAAGAATACGCTCCCTTATAAAGTAATAACTATTACTATGTATGCCCTTTGAAGAGCTAAATCCATATTGATCCATATGTTACATAATGGTGTAGTGAATAAAAGAAATCGATTATATTCTTGAACCTTGGATGTGCCTGGTAAGTACGAGACTATAGATGGGAGTTTTTCAAACCAAATGGGGCTATCCAGAATAATTTCTGATGCACCTACCAAATCAAAGGTAATCCCTTTTTCCTTCCCCCAGGGCAGGGAAAAAAATAGAAATGTGCACTCGCGATTATATACGATGGCCCTATTTCATTCTGAGCTTCAATAGCACGATTCCAGTACAACATTCAAGCGTGGGTGGAGGTATTGGATTGGGGAGCTCCACTCAGTCGCCATAAGGTCCAACCAAAAAGTAGGAGGAAAGGCAAAGACAGAGGAATCAGTCAACTGGATCAATGGATTAAACTATGGACACTGGATATGCAACTGTTGAAACCGCTACTTCAACGGATGCTTTCTCAAAACCACGTATTAATCCCCTCCCTTATTATTTATCTACCTTAGAAGGGATGTCTGCTTCACTAAGACATCGTACATCCGCTTAACTACTAAGCCTGGTCTTGGCAAGAAGATTACAGGACTTGGAAATTCTCTAATTGTGAACTCCTGATTTTGTCAATCGCCTACCCCACGAACTCTAGAGATGTTTGCACCACATAAACTTGAAAATCCAAAGTATTTGGAAAATCCTTCACAGTACGAATCACAACTTTACAGTTCGCTTCTGACTTCTTCTGCACACCTGACCGAAACCCTTCAAGTTGGAAGCTTGAGACAACCTCAACGCCTCACGTAGACATATGGCATCTCCTTTCCATGAACATCAACATTTCATTTCTATTGTGGAGTGTCACATGAAGAGCATCTCAGAAGTAGCATTTCCGTCTCAGAAGATGGATCCTCCTCACAACACGACCTTCCTAGTTCCTTCAAATTGGTTGTTGTTCTCCCTCTGGTCGACTTATTCAAACAATGGCGGCTCCACGGTATTCTTCACCCATAAACACTAATAGGCCATGTGTTTTTCATGAGGGCGATGATAATAATACCTTTCCAGCGCATTGTGAGAATCTGCAAGCTCCAACAATAGACACAACGAACCAGACCAAGCAGTTGAATGTTCATTTTAAAGCCATTTTATAAAATACAAACACCAGTTTAGTCACATCCCCTATGCACAAGCCACTATAATCTAAGTCTATGGCCAACAAAATGAGGTCGGTTGCAGTTAGAATATGGTGTTTCCTGGATCCTTCACTTCTTCTGTACTCTGGACATTCTTGCCTCAGAGCAGATAATTTCACACGTGTATTGATCATGAAATAGTATTGTACATCTTGTGCATAATTAAATTTGCAGTTAGTTGCAACTACAACTTATGGCAGGCGCAACATTATTTTTAAACCTTACTCGGTCTAAAACAAAGCAGTAGAGTATTGGCAACTAAGTGCTCCATTTAATAAAACGCGTTGACAATTAGCTTCATAAAATTGAAATGAACATTGATTAGCTTGAAATGGCACTAGCAAGGGGAAAATGGGAGCTATAAGTAAAGAGTAGTGCATTTATTCATCACACTGAACAATAGCATCTTCAAACAAAATCCCTTATTAGATTATATATTTTTTAAATTGATTTAAAACAATCTTTGGCAAACTTCAACATATACATGTAGTTTTAGAAGCTAAAGATCCTAACCAGAACTCGGAAAGATAATGGTACTACTGACAGATTGGGTCATCCAGATTCACACAGAACTACACAGCTCTGCACACCAGTTAAAACTCAATATAAATACAAATAGAGGCCCTACAACTTGACCAATCATTAGCCAAAGGATGATTGCATTTATACAGCAATGTTATCAACTTCAATATTGTATTCAGAAAGCCAGAAATGCAGTTCAGCTTGCAACTTCTTGTGGCATGTGAATCCAATGTAGAAATGTCATTTGCTATTACTATTATGCTGCGAAACTGGGGATACCAGGGCCTTGCCCGCAATTATACTTTTAGAAAATTCCAAAACTAATTGAAACCTAAGCTTTTCAGGAATTTTATAGTAAAATGGTATTCCAATCTCAACAACAGTTAGAAAGTACTTCTCTCCTTGAAAACTGTCATAATGCTCTGAATTGTTAGTTTCCATATGATACATGGGATTCTTGGAAGCATCCTGTAAATTTCACAGAAGTATCTGGTGAAAGGTTGAGGTTATATCAGAATTAGAAATCCAAACACATAAGAGTATTATTAACAAATCTATCAATCCCCACATTTTGATCTCCCAATAGGAACTTGTTGCAGGTTTCCATTTCAAAGCTTCCTCGACATGGGTTTTTCATCATATTGATAATTGCAGGCATCACCTCCTGATCCATTTTTTATCATGTCAGAAGGAGGAATGAAGAAATCCATTGAAAGGCCTAGCACATTGAAAACCACATCGTCAATAGTCCATGTTTCTTCCATTATTGTTATGGTATGGCTCATTGAACGCTCTCCAAATTTAAAAAGAGTGACAACTGATCAACCTGAATGAGCAATCATCACACCATGTACTTCTCTATAATTGTTGATAGTTGTTTCTATGGTGGTTTCCCAGTAAACAACATCTATTCTAGTGGCTTCAATCCGTGTGAGATGCGAATCTTCCAAATATACAAGGAGGCCAGTTTTTTGACTGAAATATCCAAAAAGTACATGTTTGATAATTTCTGCAGGTCCATCACTCCTTTTATGTACAGTTGAAGGATCAACAACAAGCTTTAATATGAAGCAATCTTCATCTCCAATTTTCTTTTCTCCTGAGAAATGAGCATTTGCAAACATGATTGTTGTTGTTCTAGGATTTAAACCCTGAGAACAGAAAGTTCAACAAGTATAAGAACATGCATCATCACCAAAACAAGTTAATGTAAGCTACATAGTTGCCATGGTCCTAGGTTAAGTTCCCTGATTCATGATTTGTGTTAGAAAATAATTTGATGTAAACATTTATTATTAAAACTTAGAAAAAAATCTACATGGTTGATTAAATTCATGATTCAGTTTACCACTACTTGAAATTAGAGAAAATTAGATTTTTTTAATAAAACAAATTGAAAAAATTAGAGTTTTTCATAAATAATTCACCTTAGGATCTAAACCACCGGAAAAAATGATTTACCAAGCATAAGCACACGCATCATTATAAACACACATTAATATAAGATATTATTAGAAGAACCACCTATAAATTGCCACTCATATTTATCTTTTGCAACCACTCATGCTAAAAAATTTCAACTCTTAACTTAATCGCAACATGATCCGAAAGCCTATTCTGCAAGCATCAATACATACTCTATTACTTATTAAGACTAGCACAGCCACATAATTGTGACTCATCAATGCCGAAAGGTTGATAAGATGAAAAAAATTCTTAAAAGAATATATTAAATTTTATTATTGATTAACAAATAAACTGTTAAGCTTCATTTAGGTGGTAATCAGTTAGCTATCAAAGTAATTTTTAAATATGATTAGGTAAATGTAAAAAAGTAAACACATAAAGGGATGTCTTTATAATAGCTAGGAATTTAATGATTGAAATCACAGCCATTTATTTTGTGTGACTATTAAGAATATTCCAGTCATATTTAATCTTGTCCATAGAAAACTTATTAAGCACTAAACCCCTATTAAATCTGCCCATTGTCAATAGATATACATCTTTTGACGTAAATATCAACCTCATTGAATCAAACTGTAATCCAAGCCATAAGACACAGCAAAATGAAGGAGCCGTGCTAATTTAAAATAAACTGCAATGAATAAGCAACAAAAGGCTTACTGTCATGTCGCAGAAGATCTTCATCTAACCTGTCACTTGAAATAGTCAAATATTTTATTCTTAACCGACTGTACAAAACATACATAGAGCTGAAAGAATTATTTGCATTTTTCATGTCAAAATCATAGGTTTATTGAATTTCTTTGAACATAATATCTTTGATCAAGAGTTGTTTCTGTTGTTGAAATGACGTCTGGCTCTACGATAGAATCTTCTCTGCTGGATGGCACCGACCTCATCATCTCATTCCGCTGGTGATAATGATGACGGTAACGAATGGACGGCTGTACCTGCAGGATTGGGGAAGCAAAGGTTCTTCACAAAGTTTGATGAGCATTTTTCATATTATAAAGGAGAAAGAAAATGGATTTTTGAAAACATTGAGAATTTGTTTATAGATGACGGCTAAGAATGGACGGTTGTACCTGCAGGATAAGGGAAGCAAAGGTTCTTCACAAAGTTTGATGAGTATTTTTCATATTATAAAGGAGAAAGAAAATGGATTTTTGAAAACATTGAGATTTTTTTTTATACATGTAGCGCTTTATAAGCCACTATTGTCTCACAATTATTGTGAATGTGAATTTCTTTTCTGAAAAATCTACTTATAGAAACTTACAGCTATCCCCAAATTGTGAGGCATATCAATACCATCAAAATCACCCAGGAAATACAATGAGAAGCGTTATGATTGTGAAATTACAACACTTTTTTTTTTTAATTTCAGTATTTAGTACTTTCTGCCCTTGCACTTGTCTTTTTACATTGAACATCACGAATGGAGCAGAAATTGCAATATGTTATTACCCAAAAAAAGAAAAATTACATGCAGATCAAACAGAAAAATAATATAAATCTTACCCTCCTGCTATTAGTAGCGAAGCTGCCATTGCCATTAATAATAAAAGAAGACGACCTGTGAGGCTGAGGAATGAATTCCTCGACTAAAGGATTCAGCTTAGAAAGAAAATCTATAAGCTCATGCATGTCGCCATTGAATCTGCCCTTATTTTCAACCCGGGGGAGATCAGGGGTTCGCTTCCCATAACTCGCCCCTTCGACACTCACATTGTTCTTCACCAAGGCCATCGCAGTGCCTTAGATCCCTCGAAACTCTCTGGTCTGCAGCCTTTGAAGATATGTGTGGGGTGCCTGAAATTAAAGGGATGGATGCTTAGAAGCCTTTATTTGAAGGGCGATTGGGTCCATCCATGGGAGAGGAGGTCCCTTATTGGGAAAGGGAGGCAGCAGGGCGTTTGTAGGTCTCTTTGAAATCAAAGGAAAGGACCGAGGGTTTGAATTTCACAGAGTTTTATTATTGCTTCTTCTGCTTCCCTGGCTCTAAATTTCCCCAAAATCTTCGGCTTTAGAGTCGTCATTGCCAGAGCGGAGTAGCATTGTCCTTCCACACATAAACGAGATTCCAGCCAAGATCAATTTATCTTTCACGATTTGCAAAGAAAATTATTGTAGAAGTTAAAGAAAAGTACGGAGGGGTGTATCCCTATTCCGGAAAGACAAATGGGAAGTGCACAGCCTGGAATGTTGGCCGCTGACTGTGTCAAAAGTGATCTGTGCGATAACTAAGCTGCCCATGTCAACTGAAACAGAATGGAGTCGGTGAACAGGATGGAGTCACTGAAGGACAAGACGCGTGTTAAGAGAAGATTGATTGATTGCAATTTAACACATGGCAAGTCTTTATACGCTTTGGACAGACGACGAAGGCTGGGAGAGGAACCTCCCCTTAAATAACATCTTCTGTGTAATTACACACTCATCATCTTCTGTGTAATTACACACTCATGTAATTATACACTTATGTATAAATAATTTTATTTATACATTACATTAATTGAATTATGTATTTTACATTATTATTAATCAAATGTAATTGAATTATGTATTTTACATTATTATTAATCAATTAATATATTATATTCAAGTTATACATTAATGTTTTAATACTTTAATTTATAAATTATATTAATTTTTTAATATATTTAATAAGTCTATTTACTATTTTATACATTAATATATTATTTAATTAATATATTAACATTTTAATACATTAATGTATTATCTCATCAATATATTAATATATTATTACTTTATTAATATATAAATAATGTTTTGTTATTTTAATATCTTAATATAATAATTTAATACTTTATTAATATATAAATAATGTTTTGTTATTTTAATATCTTAATATAATAATATAATAATTTAATGTATTATAAATGTATTGTTTTATTATTATTCTTAATATTTTATTATTTTAATATATTTTTGTAAGTTTTATTAATACTTTATTATTTTAATATATTATTATATTTTTAATATATTTTTACTTTATTAACTTATTGTTAAGATTTTATTAATACTTTATTAACTTATTGCTAAGACTGTATTAATGTATTTATAATTTAACAACATATTAATTAATTAATACAATACATTAATAAGATATTTATTAATTAAATTATTGTATCATTAATACATCACATTATACATTAAGGTATTGATACTTTAATTTATACATTAGAGTAAGGTATTAATTAATTAATACATTAATACTTAAATATATTAATTTAATGTATTTTTGTATTAGTAGTATATTACTTTATAATTAATTTAGTGATTTATTTTTTCTTTATTAATTTATTTATAATATACTAATGTATTGATATTTTAATAATGTATGAAAAATGTTTTATTTTATAGATGTAATGTATTTAGTGTATAAGACACTCATAATCGACTCAACGAGCAGCGATTTTGAGGGTCGGGTTAGGGTTACGATTATGCGGGCTTTGCGGCTAGGTTTGCTAGCTGCATCCATATTTTCTTCTTGGTGAAGGCAGTGTGCAGACAGCGCGGGCGGGAAGCTGGGCAGATGGGAAGGTTTCGGTCAGTGTTGGTGGGTGTCGGAGGGGGCTGGTGGACCTGTCTGCAGGTTGCGGCTGGTTCTTTTATTGGCATTTGGCTAGAGGTTGGTGGAGCCTTTTCCTAAGGGTAGGATGGGGATTCAGAGAGCCTATTTCGACGACGGTGGAGGATCTGGTGGCGACAGGGTAGGCATTTGGGTGGAGCGCCAGTGTATGGGCGCGAGGGGCCTATTTGCGGGTGGCGTCGGTTTTCTTGCAGCTATTGTTAGGGGCTGAGGAGACTGCACAGAACCATTTTTTTTTTCTTCTAAAGCATTTTCCTGAGCCACACTCTTGCCTAGTTTTATGGGTGGTGGTGGCTTCGGGTATTTGTTTGCAGTCGGTTCCTTGGTTTTTTCTTTGGATTTTTGGACTCTCTTGATTACTTCCTCTTGGCTTGAAGAGGGTTAGGACCAGAGCTTTGAGGTCCATTTTGGGGGCGTGCGATGATTTGGTTTTCCACTTCGAGGTCCTATTGGGGTGTGCGATGTTGGACAATCACTTCAAGGTCCTTTGAGGGAGTGCGGCTACTGGTTTATCTTCTTTATCAGGTTTTCGTTGGGTTTTTTTGCCCTGTTTTTTGTATCACTTGTTTGCAGCCTGTGTGTTGGGATGTGTTGTGTAGTATGTTCATTTTGAGCATGGTTTCTGGAGTAATACTGCTATGGACTCTTGTGGGGTCTTGAAGATGTAAAAATTATATTTTTAGTAATATAATGAGCAAATTTTCTGTTGGAAAAATATATTTAGTGTATTATTTTATTTTTGATTAATATATTATTTTTTTAATTAATTAATACCTTTCAGTATACATGAATGTATTAATGTAATGTGTTAACATATTACAGTAATGTAAAAATTAATTAATAGATTAATTATATAATTATATATTAATGGTTGTTTCTCACTCACTCAGTCGTCAACTAGCAACAACCACTTTATAAAAGTGGTAGCCATTTTCCACTATTACAAATTAATGGCTCACATCTACCTATATCAACCTCTTTTATAAAATGATTGTTGCTCGTTAAAGTGTATTGAATACATTAATATTATTTAATTGGTTAAGAACATGTGTTTCCTCTTAAGAGGTCACAGGTTCAAATCCAGAGGGGGGTAGGGTATGTATACCTTCATAGACTTTACCAGTCAAATCGTTGGACGAAGGGGGGTCCCTTGTCCCACAAACAAGGGGGTCTCATACACCAATTTGGTGTGTTGGCTTGGCCGTGACCTTAAAAATAGATTATTATTATTATTAATCTAGTTTGATTTGGTTTGGTAAGAGGCTTGTTATATTAGTCAAGATTGTTGAACACTAATTTATCATTAACATCTTTTTAAATACGTGAATTTTATTTTTTTTAATTTACTATATTTTAATTTTAATTTTTAAAATATTTTCCTTATCATTCAATCTTATTTAATTTTTTTTATTTTTTCCCAATCTTTAAATCTTATTTGCCAGGAACTTCATCAAACTCACCAATATTTGGTACACAAAATTTACCATATTTTAAAAAAAATATTTCATTTTCTCGAGTCACCAGAGCTTACCAACCAACCAAGTTTTTATCCATTCCGAATATTACAACATTGATATTATTAATATCCAAAAATGTAAACATGTGAAGACAGGGGAAATGGAACAATTTATTATTTTTAAATGAGAATATTCCTTACAACTGACCCGACTTAATTTCAATAGATAGAGCTAGTGTTTTTGGAGTATCCCATAGGCTCTGAAAGAGCCAATGGAATGTTGCAGGATTAAGGGAACGTTAGCCAAAAAACAACAACAAAAAGGAAACTTTCATCAAACTCACCAAACTTTTTGTTCACCAAGGGGATCAGGTATGAGTGGAAAAATAAGTGTGATATTGCATTCATCGAGCTTAAGAGGTTACTAACCAGTGCACTAATTCTACAAGTGTCAAATATGGAGAAGGCATTCATTGTCTGCACAGATGCCTTGAAGCAAGGATGAGGGGTCATGCTAATGAAAGATGGCCCACGGGTGAGTGATAGTGTATGCATCAATAAAGTTGAAGAAACATGAGGAGATTTATGCTACTCATGATTTAGAGTTGGAAGTTTTAATGTTAGCTCTGAATATTTGGAGGAATTATCTAGTGGGGAGAATCTTTGATCTCAAAACATACCATGAAAACTTAAAGAATCTCTTCACTCAAAGGGATCTCAATTCCAGGAAGAGGCGATGGAGTGAGTTTATGAGTGAGTACGATTTTGGAATTTTGTACATCAAGGGAAAGGAAAATGTGGTCACAGATGCCCTGAGAAAGAGACCATGTATCTTCTCCTTGGTTCCCTTAAATGTTAATCTAAGGGAGTGAGTGTTGAGGAAACTTCTTGGAGATAGTTGGTATTTAAAAATTACTTTATCCCTCTAGAGTGGGAGACAATTAGAGCCAAGGTATGAAGGATTTAACCTTGAAGAAGATGGATTGTTAAGATATCAGGGAAGGATGTACATCCCCAAGGGTGGGGATGTGTCAAGCATCATACTCAAGGAAGCCCATAGAGAAATTTATTGTACGCAGTTATGAAGAAGTTTTTCTTTTGGGTAAGCATGAAGCATGATGTATTCCATTTCATCGCAAATTTCCTTGAATGTCAGCAAGTGAAGGTTGATCATCACCACCCAGGAGGTCTCCTACAACCACACGATGTTCCTATGCTCAATTGGAAAGTCATTTCTATGGATTTCATTGTGGGATTTCCACTCACATCATTGAGGTACAATGTCATTCTTTTTATAATTGATAAGTTGACCAAGAGTGTTCATTTTATTCTAGTTAGAGACACTTATGATGTCACTAATGTGCCACATGTTTTTATAAGTTGAGTCATATGTCTGCATGGATTACCCAAGAACATCATTTCAGATAGGGACTCTTGGTTTACCTCTAGGTTTTAGACAAGTTTGCAGTCATCCCTGGGGACTCAGCTAAACTTGAGCATAACATATCATCTCAAAACAGATGGGAAAACTGAGAGAGTAAATCAGGTTATGGAAGACATTCCTAGGATGTATGTTATAAATAATAAAACCCATTGGGAGAAGTACTTACCTTTAGTAGAGTTCACTTACAATAACATTTTGCACAAATTAATTGGAATGTTTCCCTATGAATTTCTATATGGAAGGTCATGTAGGACACCATTGATTTGGGAAAGGTTAGAAGATTGAGTGATAGTATCTAGCTAGAATTGATTCAAGAGATCGAGGAACATGTGATTCAAATTAGGCAAAGACTAAAGGAAGCACAAGATAGACAGAGAAGTTATGTTGATGCACATAGTACTAACCGAAGTTATAAAGTGGGAGATCAAGTTTTCATTCGTATCAGGCCTAATAAGAGTACCATTCAATTTGGGAAGAAAACAAAGTTATCACATCAATTTATAGGACCGTTCAAAATCCAAGAGAGAATTGGACTTGTTTCCTATTGTCTCATACTATCATCCCACTTGCATAACACTCATAATGTTTTTCATGTGTTTTTTATACGTTGTTATGTTTATGGCGAATCTCACAAACTAAATTGGAAGGAATTACAGGTCTTGGACGTGGGAACCGTCATGGTCGAACCATTATGCATATTAGATCGTAGGATCCGACAACTATGGAATCATTTGGTAGACCAGGTTAAGGTCCATTGGGATACATATAGCCCCATATTTTCTACTTCGGAGGATCTAGAGACCTTATGACAAGATCATCCCTCATTTTTTTGAGCTCCTCAAGACTATGTTTCCCCAATTTTGGGTGTATGGAATGCCACATTTTGACTTAGACAGCTAGAATTACTTATGGCCTAATTGTATTTTATTTGTTTATTGATTGTGAAACTATTAATGATACACTTAAAATTTTAGACATATGGGCCTATGTGAATGTCAACACTATGAATGTTTATCGTTATTTAAATTATGATGGATATTATGCAACCTAATTATAGGTTGAAATTTTTTAAGTTTAAATTTGTTGGTAAGTGGATACCAAGTTAATGATATGATTAAACACATTTACATTATAATAATCTATGGATATGTATAAATTTATGTTATAAAATAATCTGCATATTAGTGGGCTATAAAATAACCAAGGAAAAATCGGGGAAAATTTTAGGGGCTAAATTCCTCCCATGTGATAATTTTCCATGGTTTTTTCAAAAAAAGATTCGTCATTCTAAAAATTATTCACCCAAATTCTATAGGAAAAAATTATTCTACCTTTAAAATCACCTAAAAAATTTAAAAACTATATAAAATCTTTAGAAATTTGAATATTTTAACAAAAATATCGCCAAACATTCATAATTGACGCATCAAGAACTAGTAAGATTCATCAAGGTTTCTACATTTCAAAAAACAAAATCCATCCTTAAAATTATCCTTGGAGATAATGATAATAAAGGTTTGATGTCATGAACATCGACCAAGAAACAATATGGTATGAATCTGCCTATGTGAAATTATGTTTGTTCAAATGCATTGCTATGATATGAGGGTAACTGCATGTTTTTCAGGTAGCGATATTGCCTGCACTGAAAATGCGATGACAAAATCCCAGCAACACAGTGCCACTGTAAGATCCATGATATGGTGTTGACCCTAGTTCTATCCATAGGGGTGGATACATTTCCCACCGTGTATCCTCTGAAGTCGGGATTCATGGGAGGATGGTGTTAGATCACGCTCTCATTTTTGGATTACTAAGAGGGGGGGTGAATCAGTAATAGCGTAATTATAATCTTTTTTCTTCAAATGTTATATCAATGTAGAATTATTATCCAATAATGAGCAGTAAGAAATAAACAATCACACACATACACGGTACACGAATGTTTTACGTGGAAACCCAAATCGGGAGAAAACCATGGAATTCTTTTTCTTATATGTCTTGAAGAATTACATTCATTGGAAGCACCAACTTCCTTTGTTTTCCAGCTGCAATTGGAAAGAGGCTCCAACCCCCTAATTTCTCAGGCTACAACCTGAGGGAAGCTCCAACTCCCCAATTCTCTGGCTACAACCAGAAGGAGGCTACAACCCCCTATGTTCTCTGGGTACAACTGGAAGGTGGCTACAACCACCTGTCCTTGCCTCGTCTTGCCACTCTGAAGTAGAAGTAGAATGATGGAACCATTGTCACACTATCACTGTGATATATACCATTGTAAACTTGTACCAATAAATTTGAACCATGCATCAACCTGCACCTCAACCTGTAATCAACCTGTACCATAAACAAGTGCATTAACCATGAACCAACCTGTACCAAACAACCTGTAATCAACCTGTACCATAAACAAGTGCATCCAACCACGTACCAAGTATGTACCAATCATGTGTCAACTACTCATCAACTATGACTCATCAATATGTACCAACATCATCAACTATACACCTCATGTATGTGTCAACTCATCAACTACTAGTCTCAACCATATACTCAACATGTACCTCAACCAAAAGCCCTCATCAATTTCATCATACAAATATGATTTGTAGCTCTGTAATAGACCTAGTGTATATGATCACATTCCTACAAACCTTCCTTAACTTTAACAACAAGAGACTAGCATTTTCATCAAACTTTTCTTTAGTCTCACATGCCTAGTTTTGGATTAATCAACAACCCTAACTTGAAGTAATAATAACTTTGAACCTGTAATACATAAAGATTTGAAACTGATACACAATGTTATTTAGTGTTTGTTATGCAATTCCTCCATGTTTCACTACTTGGAACCTCTCAGAAAAGGAATTATAGAAAAAATGGCATACATTTTTGAATTCTGGATTATTCTAGAGAGAGACCTTGTAGAGCGTTCCCCGCATGAAACATTCATTTAATTTATCTGAAACTGTTACATAGAATACTAAAGAATGAACCCTAACCAACACATTTTGTCTCACTGAAGTTGGATCTGTTATGAATAAGTTATGACGTTTTTACCCGAAACACCTGTTTTTTACTAGTTTCAGGACTAGCCACAAACCCTATTTTCCACGGGGTGTAACTCCAAAAATACAATGACCCACAAGATGAATTTTTTACCACAGATACTTGGGTATGTTTTCTCAATGGCATAGAAATTTCGCGGTCTGAATCATTATATAAAAAAGTTATAGCGAAAATGGTGAGATGACCTGTAAATAACATACCTTAGAAAGCAACATCAAAAGAATTTATCCTTCCTTGCATTTCAGCCTTCTTTTCTTCACCTTCCCTCAGAAATTCGGCTTAGATATCCTTGGTTACCTCAAACATCTATATATATTCAATATTCTCAAGTGTGATTAAAATGAGAGAGCCTTGCCTCTTATTTATACTCTCCAAGTAGCTTCCAAAAACATCTTCTAGGTCACTTGGCCCACTTTCCTTATTTTAGGGTTAACCCACTTCTAATTTCTCCATTAAATTTATTATTGAAAAAATTTATTTTGTATTCACTTTCAATTATAATACACTCATTAATTCACTTTATTATTTACCTTTTAAAATCTCTTAAGCCACTTTGACTACTTTGACCTTTTGGGGCTTTTAGATGACATATGAGGGTCCTCCAACTTCGTAAGGCCATAACTCTCTAACCGTGAGGAGTTATGTGAAATTCCACATACCACCAGAAATGGAATGGCATGTACTATCCATCTAGAATAGTATTACCTTCAAATATAGAAAAAATCATATTGTTATCCATCAAACAAACTTGGTTCCATTACCCAAACCTAGGTTCTCCAACTTCACATGGTCATAACTCTCTAACCGTGAGGAGTTATGTGACGTTTTACATACCACTAGAAATAGCATGACAATCCCTATCCATATAGGATAGTTTCCCGGACAAATTCATTGTCCTTCATCTCATTATTCCACAATTAAGCATGGGTTCTCTTACTCCGCAAAGCCTCTTCCCATGAGGTTTTTCACCATAAGGGGACCACTTTGGAGCTCATCCATATTTACTTCTTATCAACCATGACAAAATAATAATGAGTCATATTTAAATCAAACAATCTTGGGTCCATTACCTAAACCTTTGTGCTATGGGGATTTATTCAAGGGTTGACATCAATGACAACCAACCTTAATCAACAATCTCCCCCTTTGGCATTGATGGCAACATTCTGATGAAATAATAAAATCATATCACTCATGCTCCCTCTAGAACCATGCCTCTATCCTCTGCATCTGATAAATATCTCCCCCTTTGTCATCAATGACAAAGGTATATTTTCATCTGGGGCTTCTCCCCCTGACTTAATTGTCCTCTTATGGTGCTTCCTCATGTACATATAAAACATATAAGATAAGCATTCAAAAATCATTCATTTTGGAGTAGAAATAACTCTAATTCTTTGGCGAAGATATTCAAGGGCTTCCCGTGGAAGTGGTTTTGTAAAGATGTCTGCCACTTGTTCTTTTGTGCCCACATACTCAACTCTGATGTTATTTTCTGCAACCTGTTCCCATAGAATGTGATACTTGATTGGAATGTGCTTCGTCTTGGAGTGCATCACCGGGTTTTTTGATATATTTATGGCACTTGTATTATCACAATATATTGGAATGGGCTCATCATACTCAACCTGTATATCTGTCAATGTTTGTTTCATCCAAAGAACCTGTGTACAACATGTTGTTGTTGCAATATACTCTTCCACGACTGTAGGTAGAGATATTGATGATTGTTTCTTGCTTAGCCATGACACCAAACACTCACCTAAGTAGAAGGTTGCTCCACTGGTGCTTCGTTGATCATCAATACAACCTGCCCAATCTGCATCTATGTAGTCAATAAGTGATAGATATNCTATTTTTGAAATTTAAAGTTGCTGGAAAAGTTATTCCGTTTTTAGTAAATTTGAATTTGGAAAAAAATTTCCATTTATGGCAATTCCGAATTTCGAATTTGATAATTGTAATTAATTATTATAACTGTTGGGCAGAGATCTGATTTGACTCAACTAACTATTTGACTATGACACTTGTATAAAAATAGAATATTTTATATTGATTGTAGGAGGACAAATGGAACAGCCATGTTAAAATCAGTTGACCATGACTCCATGAGTGGGGAACATGTTGGAACTACCTCTAGGCTGGTTGTTACAAGTGGAAAATCAGTGATTTGGCCATTGGAAACCCCTAAAAATCAGGGATTTAGAAAGCTGTGAAAATTCCCAAGGGAGGGAAAAAAGACCTAGGCAAATTGATAAATAGCATATGTGAGGACACAGGACGCTGCCAAGTATGCTAGGGAAGGAGACTATTGATTTACTCGTTGTTATGAACACTACTTGAGTGTGAGGCAAGGGAAACTGCTGGAGCTATGGGACATTGCTGAGGAGAATTTTTTTCCAAGTTCGCCATCATGGATTCATGGTCAGGCTAGGGGGTGAATCGGGCAAGTAGTTTGGTTGCCCTGTTCTACGGTTGGGAGGAACGTGGCTATTCCCGTTGTCTTTCACCGTATTATTTCAGATATGTTATTTTTGTCCCTTATTTGGCTAAATGTTATATGGTTACATACTCGATAGAATGCATCTATTAATTCTAACTAGAAATAATATTAAGGATGAAAGATCGAATGCATCCTTTTGAAGACTTAGGAACTGCTAGAATGTCTCTATATTATCTTGGAATGGATTATCTTTGTTGTATCACATTACTGTTATGAGCACTAATTCTTGAAAGTATACTAGCTGAAAGTATATGCCTAGTCAATTCTTATAGAAGATATGTGTTGTGGTTTGGATTACTACTACAGTAAGACAAAAACATTGTAGTTGAAACCCCCAC
>ML809231.1:25889-40364 GCA_009831015.1 Picea engelmannii
TATATATATATATATACGTATGGACGTATACTTACCTTCTGGTATATAAAGGCATGTGCAACAATAGAGTAATTAACTAACATTTCTTCCATGTACCAGCTGAATAGTCATGATTTTTAGGAGATATCCATAATCGCAAGTGCCTAAGATATATATTTATATGTATATTTAAAACACGGAAGTGACCTTGTGAATACCAAGAATTATTATAGAACACCTACAGCATTCACACATCTTTATATCAACAGGTGTTTAATGAAAAAGTTATAGGACGAATTGGCCTATGATTCCATAGGTTGATATGTTGGAAATTGTATTTGGAGTGAATCGAATTATCACAATTTAATTACCAGAACTAATCACGAGAGGCATGGAGGCCAAAGGAAGAAGGGACATCCCAAAACTTCGCATACCCCTAAATAAATTCATAACTATGTAAATAACAACATAATCACCTAGAATTTAAAAAGGAAAGCCTTTAACACAAGTACAATAATTGCAATTTGAATTCATTTATCATCATGCGATCTGGATTCAACTACAGATAAGATATACATCTAGCCGGCAATAGCCGAGCACCTTTATTCATTTCAAAATCCTTTCTTGGAAGAAGCCAATATGTCGCTAGTACATTAAACCAATGAAATAACCAGTATGCCATTACAAGTAGGCAGAAAGGAAACCCTGAAATTCTTTTAAGAATAATATTACATATCTCATCCGGAATTGAAACAAACAAATATCCCATACTCTGTTTTATTCCAATGATAGAAATTACCATCACAAGACAGGTTACCCTTAATCAAACGGTATAAAAATCAGAACAGAACTACATTGTTAATCAAAGGACTAGAAAGGGACCACACCCTTCTTCTAGAAATAAAAGAATGTGACAGAGAGGGTTACGGGCATGGAACCTGAATACCTTTGTCTCCAAGAATAGGCATGGATATCCGCAACTTCTTACCAACAAGGACTCTGCAAAATTTGTACTAGTAAAATATTAGTAACTAAATATGCCATTGAAATTTTAGAACGATACGAAAGAAAAATGAATGAAATTATACACAGAATGGAAATATATCACTTGACAGAACCTATACTTATCTTTTATTTTTCCATGGGCATGATCCATTTCCCAGCTGTGATCGTCCACCAACTGAGAGGGGAGGAGAGAGCTTGTTTAAGATGATGGGTACCCTCACATCGAAACAAGGCCCCATCATTAGTTAAAACATCCAGTTCAAGAAAGAAGTTATACAAGAAACTATGGATTACATAATTATAACAGTAGTTCCAGCACCAATTCCAGAGACACTAAAACAGTGAATGAATATACTCTGAGGTACAGACAAGATGCAGATAATATACTAGACAAAATCTTTGTAAGGAAACACAATCGAAATACAGTTAATATGAATGTTAAATACAGGAATCCGTTTTTCTTAAAATTTACAAGAAAGGATTAAAGTAACAAAGAATGATTTAGCCTATTGACAGGCCATGGTAAGCCAATACAGAGCCCGTAAATATTTACCAGTTACAGGATATAAATCTTTTGAACCTGAGAGGTACCATTTAGTAAACAAATTTATGAAAGGTCCTTTTAGGGGTTGTCTCTTTGGGGTTATGGGTTATGAGAGAGGATGGTATACAAGTGAAAGGTCCTTTGAGGCAGATGAGTGGATTTGGGTTGGGAAAACATACTAAATGGAGTATAACCAACCACGATGGGAATTTAGAGCCTACGAAACAAATAAAACTCTTTTAATATGGACAAGGAAATACTGCAATTACAGTGCAACGCTCTCACCAAACTTAATTTTCTAGAATGAAATCCGGGGAAAATCTCATAGAAGCTCAATACCAAAAAATGATACAAGATGGTGAAGCAGAGCGCGAACAGTATTCCCTAGAGGCAATCTACTCATGAATCACCAAGAAAACAAAGGAATGAGGTATCAACCCTTTCGGAGTTTCCAAAATAGATAAGAACGCGATAATAAAATTACTTAGCAGAGGGGAGGAACTTCCAGAACCTTCCTGGAGTTTTGGAAATAAGAGAATAACCTCTTACTGATAGTATAATCACTGTGGCATGTAGGTTACCCATAATGGTTACAAGAGAAAGAGAACTCGGCTAAAAATCTATGACTAGAGATACAAAGGTAACGAGAAACTTACCAGTGGGTTAGATTACAATGTCACCTCCTCTACGAGAAAAACCTCACCGTTGTTTCCCATTTGCCAAGAAATCGGAGTCACAGAGCTAGACTTCTGGAGAACCTCCCCACAACAAAAAAATCCATTAACCTAGCGAACTCCTTCCTAGAAGAATGAGGTATGCATGTATGAATGACCTGGTGATGAAATAGACTTGGCATGTCCATATTGGATAGTAGGTCAGGTGATGGCATCGACTGTAGCATGTACCCTACCCCCTTTAATGCCCTGGCTAGGATTAAGTGCATATTGGACCTACCCCTCTTTTGGTATGCAATGAGTAACTGAGTAAGGAAGCGCATGTGTGACTCATGGAAACCTTTAACCCCAAATCATAATAAATGCAGTTAATACAATGTACAGTTGACACTACGTTCGGGAAAGTGGATCCGAATGGGATGATTAAGTGAATATCAGACCTAAACCCTAAATCACATTGAATGCAGTTAATACAATGTACAGTTGACGCTACGTTTCAGACAGGTGGAGCCAAATGGGATTACTAGCACTGGTAGAGGATTTTAAAATATTTGCACTCTGAGTTAACCGGGAAGCCTTACCTAACCACTATCCTGTATCCGGATACTTTTAAACTAAAAGGGGTCTGCTTATATTAAACTTTTCACAGAGGAGTATAATCTAATACTCTAATTTTACCTAAGCCCGTTTGGTCGTTTTTATTGTGTGATTATGTGTATGGTCCAACGCATGAGGCCTAGGCTGTAAATCCTGTTGGGTATGTGTTATATTCTTTTCATGTGTGTGTGTGGGCGTGTTAGAATACCTAAAAACATTGTATATATTGTATGGTGAATGGTGAAATTCGATATAATGAATATAAGAAAGGTTTTCTCGGTTGAGGGTTTCTAGTATAAAATCTCTGTGTACTCTATGTATGAGCCATTGATTAATTTTTGTCTTGCTTAAGAATCTATATGCATTGCTTTACTTCGCAGGTTTAAAACTTACAGGTGGTATCAGAGATCGTTTTTGGCTTCAAAGGGACACCTTTGTTGGTGAGGGTTTGGCTCGGTCTTGATAGATCAAGTTTATCTTGGGTCTGTGATAAACCTGGGTTTAGTGGGAGCTTTTGCAGTGGATATTCGAGTAAAGAAAGAGGAATGGCGAGCTCATCTAGAATCAAGATAGAGAAGTTCAATGGTAAAAACTTTGAGTTATGGAAGCTCAAGATGGAGGACCTTCTTGTAGACAAAGAACAATGGATCGTTGTGGATCCTAGTACACAGCCTACTGGTACACTGTCTACTAGCACAGATGCTATTGGTACACAACCTACTAGTACACCAGCTACTGGTATGTCGAAGGAAGATTGGGACAAGTTGGACAGAAGAGAAAGGAGTACTATTCGACTCTGCCTGGCAGATTTGGTGTTGTTGAATGTCTCAGGAGAATCTACAGCCAAGGAACTATGGGATAAGTTAAGGAATTTGTATCAATCAAAGTCCCTGGTAAACAAGTTGTTTCTTTGAAAGAAGTTGTATCATCTTAGGATGGAAGATGAATATTCTGTGACAGAACATCTAAATGTCTTTAATACTCTGGTAAGTCAACTTGGATCTGTTAATATTACGATTGCAGAAGAAGATAAGTGTATTACTTTGTTATGTTCTTTACTAGACTCTTGGGATAATCTGGTTGTAGCAATAGGTAGTACCACTCAATCTATATTTAAGTATGAGGATGTAGTTGCATCCTTGTTATCTGAAGAGATGAGGCGAAAAAGCATGGATGGTCACAGCACATATGCTTTATTTGTAAGAGGCGTACCCAAGATAGGAACCATGGTAAGCCTTCGGGATGGAGATCTAAATCTACAGGTAGATCTAAGTCTCCAAGAAAATCTTTGAGGAAATGTTGGAAGTGTGGTAAAACAGGGCATTATAAGAAAGATTGCAAGTCTAAGAAGGTTGAAAAACCAAAGGGATCTGATAGTACCTCTTCCATAGAGGCGAAAACCTCCACTGAAGAAGGAGGTGATGTTTACCTAGCATCTACAAGTATACATGCAAACCATGATGTATGGTTGATCGACTCAGGTGCATCATACCATATAAATCCTCACAGGGAGTGGTTCTCTGAATATGAAAAATATGATGGTGGTGATGTATTCCTAGGAGATGACTCGACAGAAAAAATCTTGGGACGTGGAAGGGTTATGTTGCTGCTAAATGATGGAAGGATTAGAACTCTCCCTGGGGTTCTACACATTCCAAAACTAGCCAGGAGCCTAATATCTGTAAGCAAGTTGGGTGATGCAGGAGTGAAAACTGTATTTGAAAAAAACACTTGCAAGATGGTACGAGGAGCAATGGTGTTGATGAGGGGAGTTCATTGTGGAACTCTATACAATTTGTTGGGAAGCACTTATACTAATGGGTGTAAAAGTTTTGTTGTCCTTGAGTAGAGAAATGAAGGAGACAAGACCAATACTGTCCCAGAAAAGAAGACCATGTTGTGGCATCAAAGACTGGGGCATATTGGAGAAAAGGGCCTTCAAGCACTACACGATAAAGGTATGGTTGAAGGTATGTCTAATTGCACTCTGGATTTTGATTTCTGTGAAAATTGCATATATGGTAAAAAAAATCGAGTAAGATTCTCATCTGGTGCTACAAGAGCAAAGGAGATCGTAGAGTTGATACACAGTGATGTGTTTGGACCTGTTCCTATTCCATCCCTAGGTAAATCTGTGTATTATGTTTCATTCATAGAGGATTTTTCAAGGAACACATGGATTTATTTTCTTAGAAAGAAATCTGAGGTATTTGATAAATTTAAAGATTTTAAGGCTCTGGTAGAAAATCAGACAGAGAAGAAAATAAAGGTATTGAGAACAGATAATGGTGGAGAATTCTGCGGAAATGAATTCGAAGAATTTTGTAAGAAGTGTGGTATAGAAAGGTAGAAGACTACTCCATACACTCATCAGCAGAATGGAGTTGCAGAAAGGATGAACAGGACACTAATGGAAAAAGCAAGGAGCATGCTCAATGGTGTCAGGTTAGGACAAGAATTCTGGGCAGAGGCAGTGGGTACAGCATGTTACCTAGTCAATCGATCACTTTCATCAGCGTTGGATGATAAAACTCCACACGAGGTATGGTCTGGAAAGAAACCCTCTCTTCAACATCTTAGAGTGTTTGGTCGTGATGCTTATGTACATGTTCCAAAGGAAAATAGGAGTAAGATGGATAATAAAGATGAAAAGTGTATCTTTATTGGTTATAAAGATGGTGTGAAAGGTTATAATCTTTGGAACCTAGAAACCAAGAAAATTGTTTACAGTCAAGATGTTGTTTTCAAAGAGGTAAAAGATGTGTCCAAACAAGAATTCCCACCAATGCAAGATGAACCTAAGAAAATAGAGCTTGAGTTGGATGATGCAAAATCTTAATCATCTGAAGAAGAGGAAGTAAAAGAAGAAGAAGAACCTCATACCCCAGTATTGAGGAGATCAGTGAGAGATAGAAGGAAACCAGAAAGGTATAGTCCACCTGATTTTCATTCCAATTTTGCTTTATCTATTACTGATGATGATCTCAAAACTGTTAGGGAAGCAGTGAATTCAGAGGATAGTAAAATCTGGAAGAAGGCCATGGTTGAAGAAATGGATGCCTTGGATAAGAATGAGGCATGGGATATAGTTGAGCTTCCAGCTGGAAGAAAATCGGTTGGTAGCAAGTGGTTGTTCAAGAAGAAGTTTAATGCACAAGGTAAAGTGAATAAATACAAAGCTCAATTAGTAGCAAAAGGTTATTCCCAGGTAGAGGGAATTGACTTTGGTGAGATTTTTTCTCCTGTTGCTAAGTTAACTTCTATTAGATTTCTTTTATCTATTGTTTTTTCTTTTGATCTTGAAGTGGAACAGATGGATGTGAAGACATCATTCCTACATGGGAATCTGGAAGAAGAAATCTACATGAAGCAACCAGAAGGCTTTGTAGTGAAGGGAAATAAAGAGCTTGTCTGTAAGCTAAAGAAGTCACCATATGGTCTGAAGCAATCACCTAGGATGTGGAACCAAAAGTTTGACACATACATCCTTGGATTGGGATTTGTAAGAAGCATGGTTGATCACTATGTATATTCCAAGAAGGTTGGTAATCACTTCATTTATGTAGTGTTTTATGTTGATGGCATGTTGTTGGTAGGAAATAACATGGATGTTATCAACGAGGTGAAATTGCAGCTATCCTCCAAATTTGACATGAAGGATCTCGGTGTTGCTAACTTCATTCTGGGAATGGAGATTAAAAGAGATCGTGCAAACAAGAAACTCTGGTTGAATCAAAGAAAATATGTTGAGACTATATTGGTTTAATATGCATGGAAGTAAACCGGTCAAGGTTCCTATTCCTATAGGTGTAAAGTTATCTACAGATCAGTGTCCCAAAACATAGGAAGAAGAAGAGGACATGTCCCATGTTCCATATGCCAATGCAATTGGAAGTTTGATGTATAAAATGGTTTGTACTAGACCAGACATTGCACATGTAGTGGGAGTTTTGAGTAGCTATATGTCAAAACCAGGGAAGGAGCATTGGATAGCAGTAAAGAGGGTCTTCAAGTATCCTTGTGGCACCACCAGCTATGGATTGTGCTACCAAGGAAGACCGGGATTAGATAGAGTGGTGGACATACATGGCTATGTTGATGTATATTGAGCTGGAGATCTAGATCACATAAGATATACAAGTGGTTATGTGTTTAACCTATTTGGAGGAGCAATCAGTTGGATGAGCAAAAGACAAGATGTAGTGGCACTCTCAACTATAGAAGTTGAATACATGGTAGCCACTCATGCAAGGAAGGAAGCAGTATGGTTACAAAGATTGTGTTCAGGTATTGGGTTGGTACAACAAGCAGTGAGATTAGATTATGACAGTTAGAGTGCAATATTCCTGGCAAAGAACCCAGCTTATGATTCGAAGACAAATCATATTGATGTTCAGTATCACTTTGTGAGAGACATTGTTGAGGAAAAGAAGGTGTTACTAGAAAAGGTTGACACTTTGAAGAATGTTGCAAATTCATTAACAAGGTCTGTGAGCACAGAAAAGTTCTCCTGGTGTAGAGTAACAATGGGCATTGCAACTCGGGATTGTTGACTATATAATCCCCTGGACCCCTGGATGCAAAGAAAACAACAAGTGGGAGAATGTTGGGTATGTGTTATATTATTTTCATGTGTGTGTGTGGGCACATCAGAATACCTAAAAACATTGTATATATTGTATGGTGAATGGTGAAATTCGATATAATGAATATAAGAAAGGTTTTCCCGGTTGAGGGTTTCCGGTATAAAATCTCTGTGTACTATGTGTATGAGCCATTGATTAATTTTTATCTTACTTAAGAATCTATATGCATTTCTTTACTTTGCAGGTTTAAAACTTATGGTCCAACGCATGAGGCCTAGACTGTAAATCCCAAAGTCATTTGTAATGTAAACATATGGTAATGGTTTATATGTATGGTCTAATGCGTAAGGTTTAGGCCATAAATTCCCAAAGTCGTTTGTATTGTTAAGACTGTGGTAATGGTTATAGGTACAAACAGATAGGAAAGTAATTATAATTACAAGACTTTAAATAAACATTGAAATGGGGAGTAAGCACTTATTATAGCGTTTTTTTGAAAAATTTAAGTTGAATGGTAATGACAGTTGACGATAGTAAGGACTCTAGTAAACTCTCAGATCCAAGCTATATAATAAAAAGCCTACTTTCTTGAATCTTGAAGCTATTCATGGATAAATGTACCCAAAAAAAAAATTGACAGTTTTTGAGGTACATTACAGATATTTTCCTTTTGGATACCATAATCCAAACTCTTTTGTTCCTTTGAGATATCTAAAGATCCTCTTTACTGCTAATACATGTGATTCCTTTGGTGCTGCTTGAAATCGTGCCACCTATCCAACTGCCCGCATCACATCTGGTCTAGATGTTCTCACATATAGTAGGTTGTTAATCATTGACATGTATTGCCTCTGATCTGTAGACTTTGAATAATCATATGTGCTCAACTTACAACTGGTTTGTATGGGAGTGATAATTGTTTTGCAATCTTTCATTCCAAACCTATTTATCATTTCTATGATATACTTGGTTTGAGAAATAAAAATTCCTTGGTTGCTTTGACGTATCTGAAGTCCTAGAAAGAATGATGGTTCTCCAAGTAATGACATTTCAAATTCATTCTGCATGTCTTTTGCAAATTTATGGCTTAACCTATCATCATCACTACCAAAAATAATATCATCAACATAAACTTCAATTAATAAAATATTACCTTGACTTACCTTGATGTAGAGGTTGTTGTCTGCACTTTCTTTTTTGAACCCTGCCTATTGCAGATACTTATCTAGTTTAGAGTAATATGCTCTAGGATCCTATTTTAGACCATACAAGGCCTTCTTTAATTTACACACATAGTCTGTGTTTTCTGACAACTGAAATCCTTCTGGTTGTTCAATGTAGACTTCTACTTCAAGTTCCCCATTCAGAAAAGTTGATTTTACGTCCATCTGATATACTTTAACATTTTGGGAGCATGCATAAGCTAAAAGAAAATGGATTGCTTCCATTTTGGCAACTGGGGCAAATGTCTCTTCAAAATCAATTCCTTCAATCTGTGCATATCCTTTACATAACAATCTAGATTTGTTCCTTGTAACATGTCCATCTTCATTCAATTTATTCCTGAAAACTCATTTTGTGTCGATCACATTCTTATTCTTTAGTATTGGAACCAATTCCCAAGTTTCATTTTTCTCTATGTGATCCAATTCTTCATCCATGGCCTTATTCCAAAATTCATCCTTGCTGGCTTATTCAAAACAGTTTGGTTCAATTGTAGAAAAGAGTGCTAGGTGTGTTTGTTCTGGTGAACAGATTTTTCTTCTAGTCTCAACTCCTGTATCTTTGTTTCCAATCATATGATCTGAAGGATTATTCTTCTGTACTCATTTTCTAGGTTCCTTTGGAGATACTTGTTGAACTTTCTCTTATGCCTATGTCAGATTCTCTTCATCTTCATCTTCCTCTTCTACTTCTTTTTCATCTTCTTCTTCGAAAAGTTGTTCCATTGATTTGTTTTCGTTTTCCTTTGATTTCGGTCTGTTTGTTTCATCAATTGTTACATTGATACTTTCCACAACTTTGTTTAATATTAAATTGTAACACTTGTATGCTTTCATTGTACTTGAGTAACCAACAATTATTCATTTCTCCACACGAGATTCAAACTTTCCCATTCTCCCATCTTCTCTTTTGATGTAGCATTTTCTTCCAAAAACTCTGAAGTGCTTCACATTTGTTGGTCTTCCTTTCCATAGCTCATAGGGAGTTTTATTAGTGTTGTTTCTGAGCATTAATCTGTTTTGAATGTGAGATGTTGTATGCATTTCTTGGTCCAAAAAATATCTGTCAACTTTGAATCCATTATCATTGTTTGAGCCATTTCTTGTACTCTCATGTTCTTTCTTTCAACAACTCCATTCTGTTGAGGTGTCCTAGCGACGAAGAATTATATTTTTATTCTATGATTGTTGCAGTAGTCCATAAATTCCTTTGAGGTGAATTCTCCTCCATTATCCAATATTAAGAATTTGATTCTTGAATCCATCTCATTTTCAACCATTTCCTTGTAAATCTTGAAGTTTTCAAAAGCTTCTAACTTGTTCTTAAGAAATCAAACTGCATTCATTCTTGTATAATAATAAACTAATAACATAAAGTATCTCTCACCTTTTAAGCCTTTTGTTGTATTTGGTCCAACTAGATCAATATGCACAATTTCCAGTGGTTTTGTTGTTGAATATTCCTTTGATTTGAACATGGTCTTTGTTTGTTTTTCTTGTTGGAAATGCTTGCATAAAGTGTTGGTTGGTTTCGTGATCTGGGGAATTTCTCTGACTGCTTCTCTTTTGTTGATTTTGCCAAGGTTATCAAAATGCATGTGACACATTCTTTTGTGCCATAGCCAACTTTCATCTTACTTTCCTAGACAACACTTTCCATTTCCAATTTCACTTAACACATATATGTTGCTTGAAGTTCTTACAGCTGTAGCAACTAATTTCCCTGAACCTTCTTTTCTTATCTCACACTTTTGTGAATCAAAAGTAGCTTTATGACCTTGTTCACACATTTGAATCACACTTAAAAGATTATGTTTCATATCTTCTACTAGTAGAACATTTTTTGTCTTTTCATTCTTGTTCCCAATTTGGATTGTGTCTTTTCCAATGATTTTGGTTGAATCATCATTTCCAAAGGAGACCGATCCATCTCTTTCCTTTAGTAATGTAAGAAACTTGTCTCTATCACCTATCATGTGTTTTGAACATCCACAGTCAACATACCAACCATGTTTCTTCTGTTTATCTTGTAGAGCGATTGTGCATTCTTCATTTCTATATTGATCTTGCTTTCTTATCCATGTCGTTTTTTGAGGTTCTTGTTTGTGACTCTGTTGAGGTTATTTAGGAGGGACTTTCATTCTGTAATTTTTGGCCATGTGTCCAAAATTGATACATTTGTAACATTCCACTTTAGTGCTCAAAGATTCAAACCTTTTGTAACTTCTTCTCTTTGTTTCACTAGGTCTTCTTGAATAACCCCTTTGTGTATGGCTCTCAAAGTAGTTATTGTTCATGTTGTTAGCTCTGCAATGTACATCTTTATGTCCAAAATTATTACATGCATAATATAAACCAAAAAATATAGTTTGATACGTGGTGGTTGAAGATCTTATGAAAGGAGGTGCTCTTATGAATCCTTCTTCTTCTTGAGGCCTATCTATCTGTTGTTGATTCTGAAATCTGAATCTTCTCGGTGGAGGAGTGTCCCTGTAATCTTCCTTGTATATCTTTTTATCCCCTTTGATTTGCATATCTTTTTGGATTTCTTTCTTGCTCTGTTGTTTTGGAGCTTGATCCCTTTTCTGTCTGATTGTATCCAATTTCGAACTTGTCAAGATGATATTTTTTACTACTGATAATGTCATCCAGAACTTTTGAGCTATTCTGCATATTTTTCTTTTGAATATCCTTTCTTAGTGTGAAAATCTTTGCTTCCAGGTTTCCAATGATCCTGCCCTTTCCTTCTAGTTGTTCTTTGAGTTTTTCTTCAATTCTCTTATCTTTTTCTATTTGAACCTTCAATTTTGTGATCATTTGTTATAGTTCTTGAGTGTTTTTTTTCTTATCTAGTTCTGCTTGTAGTTTCTTGTTTTTCTTATTTTATATTCTGATAACTTCTCAAAAGTCAACTTCTGCCTCTTCAATTTATTCTTCATATGCTTCTTCATATTCTTCTTCGGAGTCTTCTTTATCAGAGTCATCTACTGCCATGAATATAACTCTCTATGTTTCACTGTCACTTACTTCATCTTCATCTGATGATGAGATGTTTTCTTTGGTGCAAAAGTTTTTCTTGAAAACTTTATTTGTAGTTCTTTTACCTTTATATGTTTTTCTGCCTTTTAACCTTCATCATTTCTCTTTTTCTTATGAGGACATTTGTTAGCAAAATGACCAAGACCATTACAATTAAAACAAATTAAAGGAAGCTTACCTCTATACCTATCGTTGGTTCCCTTGTTCAGTCTTTTGACGAAGTTGGCCACTTCTTCATCATCTTCTGAGACATCGTTGTTGTTGCTATATTATTCGTGTTCCTTTTTCTTTTGCTTTGATCTTTTGGATGCTTTGAAGGATGCTTCTTTTACATCTGGATTTTCCTTTTCAGTTCTCATCTCATATGTTGTGAATATTTCATGTTGTTCATCCATGCTTAATGAGTTTAAATCCGATCTTTCTTCTAGTGTTGATATCTTAGGGTTGAATCTCATAGGAAGAAATCGTAGTACATTTTGACCAATTACAATTTCTTTGATTTCTTCTCCCAATCCTATGATTGCATTCATTGTTTCATCGACTCGTAAGAAATAGGTTGTGATATCTTCATCTTCCTTCAATTTTAGTTGTTTGAATTAACCTCTGTAAGTTTGAAGCTTTGATTCTTTGACTTTTGAATCTACTTCATAAATATTTTGAATCTTATCCCAAATCTCTTTAGAAAATTTACAATGTGCAACTTTCGTGAATACCGTATCACTGAGACCATTCAAAAGTGCATTTTTGGTTTGGAATTATTCTCACTAGTTTTCACTACATTGTCATTTGTTGGTGGAACTGCTAGTACTATGTATCCATCTAAAATTGATTGTCAAACTTGAAATCTTTGTGCCTGTATATATGTCTTCATCCTTCTGCTCCAAAAAGCATATTTTTGTCCATCAAACTTTGGTATTCCACTTTTATACGAGTTGGTACTCTCTATGATCAACCTTTCAGTGGTTAAAATGATTTTTGAAGGAACCTGCTCTGATACCAATTGTTGGATTACTGAGAGGGGGGGTGAATCAGTAATAGCGTAATTATAATATTTTTTCTTCAAATGTTATATCAATGTAGAATTATTATCCAATAATGAGCAGTATGAAATAAATAATCACACACATACACAGTACACCAGTGTTTTACGTGGAAACCCAAATTGGGAGAAAACCACAGAATGTTTTTTCTTATATGTCTTGAAGAATTACATTCATTGGAAGCACCAACTTCCTTTGTTTTCCAGCTGTAATGGAAAGGAGGCTCCAACCCCCTAGTTTCTCTGGATACAACCTGAGGGAATTTCTAACTCTTCAATTCTCTGGTTACAACTAGAAGGAGGCTACAACCCCCTATGTTCTCCGACTACAATAGGAAGGTGGCTACAACCACATGTCCTTTCCCCGTCCTGCCACCCTGACGTAGAAGTAGAATGATGGAACCATGATCACACTATCACTGTGAGATATACCATTATAAACCTGTACCAATAAATCTAAACCATGCATCAACCTGTACCTCAACCTGTAATCAACCTATACCATAAACAAGTGCATCAACCATGCACCAACCTGTACCAAACAACTTGTAATCAACCTGTACCATAAACAAGTGCATCCAACCATGTACCAAGTATGTACCAATCATGTGTCAACTAATCATCAGCTATGACCCATCAATATGTACCAAAATCATCAACTATACACCTCATGTATGTGCCAACTCATCAACTACTAGTCTCTACCATGTACTCAACATGTACCTCAATCAAAAGCCCTCATCAATTTCATCATCCAAATCTAATTTGTAGCTCTGTAATAGACCTGGTTTATATGATCACATTCCTGCAAACCTTCCTTAACCTTAACAACAAGAGACTATCATTTTCATCAAACTTTTCTTTAGTCTCACATGCCTAGTTTTGGATTAATCAACAACCCTAACTTGAAGTAATCATAACTTTGAACTTATAATGTATAAATATCTAAAACTGATACACAATGTTATTCAATGTGTGTTATGAAATTCCTCCAGGTTTCACTACTTGGAGCCTTTGAGAAAAGGATTTATAGAAAAAATGGCATATCTTCCTGAATTCTGGCTTATTCTAGAGAGCAACCTTGTAGAGTGTGCCCCGCATGACATATTCATTGAATTGATATGAAACTATTACACAGCATACTACAGACTATACCCTAACTAAAACATTTTGTCTCACTGAATTTGGATCTTTTATGAAGAATTTATGACGTTTTTATCCAAAACACTTGTTTTTGACTAGTTTCAGGACTAGCCACAAACCCTATTTTCCACGGGGTGTAACTCCAAAAATACAAAGACCCACAAGCTAATTTTTTTACCAAAGATACTTGGGTATGTTTTCTCAATGGAATAGCAATTTCATGGTCTGAATCATTATAGAAAAAAGAGTTATAGCGAAAATGGTGAAATGACCTGTAAATAACATACCTTAGAAAGCACCATCAAAAGAAATTATCCTTCCTTGCATTTCGACCTTCTTTTCTTCACCTTCCCTCAGAAATTTGGCTTAGATATCCTTGGTTACCTCGGACACTTATAGATATTCAATATGCTCAAGTGTGATTAAAATGAGAGAGCCTTGCCTCTTATTTATACTCTCCAAGTAGCTTCCTTAAAAACATCTTCTAGGTCACTTGGCCCACTTTCCTTATTTTTAGGTTAACCCACTTCTAATTTCTCCATTAAATTTATTATTGAAACAATTTAGTTTGTATTCACTTTGAATTATAATACACTCATCACTTCACTTTATTATTTACCTTTTAAAATCTCTTAAACCACTTTGA
>ML809231.1:50039-60999 GCA_009831015.1 Picea engelmannii
TAATATTTTGAATAAATATAATGAAAACATTTGTAAGAAATTATGTATTTGTAATAATGGAATAAATATATTTCATTTTAATTTAATATAGGTCTAATTTAAACCTCTTCTTTTAGGAAACTGGTTCTCAAACCAAGCTCCCATTTCTTTGATGTTGAAGCTCCCAAAAAGACACCAAGTTCCCAAAAGAGTTATCAACCAATTGGAGATGTTCCCAACTAGTTCCCAAGCTCGGGGAACATTGGAAATGAGTTTCAGAGATGTTGGAAATGTCGGGAGGGGTTTGGTGCAACTATGAATAAAACACAAAGTGGAGGAGATTTTATGAGATAGTTACATGATATGTGTTTTACAATTATGTAATATAGTTTTGAAGATAATGATGGATGGAAATTTTTTCATAATTTTTTTTCTATTTTGTTTATGTTTGTTCTTAGTTATTTTTATTTTAAAGTGTAAAATTTAAGGAAAGGTTTATTCTATGTGAACTATTGATAAATTTAAAATTAAGATGGAGTTAGGTTGGTTTCAAGACTTTAGATGACCATAATTATTTATATGTTTTAGATAAATTTGGTTATTTGAAATTTATCAAGAATCATGTATCAACAAGGTCACTTCAAAAAATACATGAGGATCAAGGTGAATAGTAATAAATAACAACTTTCAATGATGAAGAAGGTGAATGACAAGAAAGTGAAATGATGCATAGAATAAAAAAACATCAAATTAAGTAATGTCAAATCTCAATATGTCTTCTTGAACATTTATTTTACCCACACATACTAGTTTTCCTATCATTTTATATATAGATCAAATGAGAAAGGAAGTTGATTTTGATGAGGTAATTTATGTAGGATCACAAGCTAATCAACACCATAGATAGATAGTTTTCCTAGCATTTTGTCAAATATAAGTAAAAGTCACTTGAGACAAGAGGTTTGATGAAAGGTACACATTATTGTCTTGACTACTAGAGGTTAAATGAAAAGTTTAATGAGAATATCGTTATGATTGATACTACTATCACAACTAACTTTAAGATAAATTGTGGTGTGATGAAGAAATTAAGAATAAGAGAAAGCTAATGTAGTATAAAGAGATTGTGACATAGATCTCCTACATCAGTAGGTTCTGCACGACCTCCCAGTCTTAGGATAATTCTTAATCTTCCCTGCAAGTCGAATTGACTCTTTGATTTCCCCACAGGAAATCTCCCACATGCTAGTGTGTATCCACAGGTCCTTATGAGTTTGTCTGTTGACGCAGGCGCGAGCTAACTCCTCCTATGACTCCTCACCCGCTCACAGGATCAATCAATTTCTCCCTTCTACTAAGCCAAAGCGGCTCCTTAGATTCCCTCAGGAATCATTCTACTAAAACCTGACCACATGTCCTTCATTCACCTACAGTCTTTTGCACCTAACCGTGGTGGTCCCCGACTCAGTTTCGGGGTTCGGGGTTTCGTCCTTCTTGATGTCGAGAGTCACTGTCCTCTCGAATCCCCGATCACCGATGGGACAAATTTTCGATGCGCCCCTTTTCCTCAGCCCCTCCTAACTGTGTTGCTGGTCCACATGACCTTCCTTCATATGACCATAGTCATAGGCTCCTATCGGGATTTCGGGCTTTGCTATGCCAAAATGCACTTACCCTTTGGATCCACGATCCTCCGATTCCCGACGCGCTCATTAAGCACTAGCCCTCCTGGCTAGGCTCCTGGCCTATACGACCTTGTCCCCATGACCACAGTCTTGTCTCCCGTCGGGGCTACGGGGTTTCAAATGTCAAAGAGCATTTGCTCACGGGATTCTCGATTCCTCGAATCCCGACTCTCTAATCTGCTGACATCTGGCCCCTCACAATGGCACTGTCCTCCCCCTCTGTTGTGCTAACAACTGGCTCCCACTCATCGGGGTATCGCGTTTCGTGATTCCAAAGTGTACAAACAACTTGTCTACGGGATCTCTGATATCCCGATGAACCAAACATCGATGGATGGCTTACTTGTCAGGACTTTTCCCGATAGCTCCGATTGCTGCTACGCATCCCTTCTCTGATGGATGGTCCCGATCTCTCCGGGATTTTGAGACTTGTGATGTCCCAATTCCTTCGACCTCAGGAACTTCGATTTCCCGATGCCGAATATGCCAACGATCGTTAGATCTCCGCCATGTGTCTCCACCAACGAACAGTCTAGATCGCTCCGGTGTTTCGAGACTTGGAGTGTCTCGATTTTCTTGTCCTCGAGAATCTCAATTTCCCGAGTGTCGGTCTCCCGATAGCTCTTCCTCATGTCGGGATTTCTTCTCCTGCTCACAAGGACTTAACTCCCTCGCAACTTCTGCAGATCTGATGGTTGACGAGTATCTGCTCCAGATCTGACGGCTCATATCCTTTCTCCTTGCGCACTCCTTCAGTGTGTCTTCCTGGATGTGAAAACTGACGGTTCAGATCTTCTTCTTCTGTCGATCCAATGGCTGCTCTGCTCCCTCCTGAGCTTGCACACTTTCTTCTGGAACTTGGAAGAATTTCAATCTTCCAAAGGCCTCGACCTTTGTCTTCTTCCTCTGCGAGCTCCTTTTACCTTGAACCTCACCAACACGTGTAAAAACGTTGTTCCTCCTGAGCTCTTCTTCAAATATTTGAAGATTTGATCTCTACCTCCTGTCGAGTCTTCACGCATACACCCACTGTCTCTCCTGAGCTTCTCAAACACTCAGACCCCTAAGGGATTTTTATCTTCAACTTCCTTCTCCCATAGATGGAGAATACTTGGATGCCCTCCTGGCTATCCCTTTTCTCAAGCAACCTCTTGTTGAGTCTGCAGGGTGTTCAACAACCCTATGAAGATCTCTCAGTGGATTCTTCCTCTAAGTTCCAGGACTCAAAGAGTTCTCTTCACTTATGTGCCTATCTGCACACTTCCTCGACACCCTCCTGGCGGAGTATCATCTCCACAGAACGTTCAACAGTTCTACCCCTTCTATGCACCCTTTGCACTCACTCTATGCCTACCTGGCAGAGCTCTCAGAATCCTCAGTGATTCTGTTTCTTCTTCCTGAACTCACAACAGAGCTCTATCTTTGTGCACTCCTTGCACCTGCTCAATACCCACTTGGTCTAGCTTCACAGAACTCCTCTGAGCTTCTGTCTGAACTCACAACAAATTTCCTCCAACTGCACCTTGTGCCTGTGCTCAATGCCCACTTAGCAGAGCTTTACAGAACTCATAGCTAAGTTCTGTCTGCAACTATGTCTTCTCCCACACAGCCTTGCCTCCAAGTTGTTCAGCAACCTTGAGGTCTTCCTTGAGTTGTTGACTCCAGTTCCTATGCTGCAGCACGTCTTTGTCTAAACCCGCAGTGTTCATAAGTGCAACCCCTGTGCACAGCTCTCAGAACCTGCAGCATTCTGTCACACCCTCCTGGTATGAAGCCTCAAAGACCTTCCACCCTGAAATCAAACACACTCCTGCAAATGCCTAACATACATCTATAGCATACATAAAGAACACACACAGACATCCACATAACACAGAATTCATGCAAGAAAAGATGCTCTTTGTATTAAATATGGCAAATGCCTGTATTTACAAGGTGTTTCTGAGCACGGCCTGTAACAAGGTCTCGACTCCTTCTCTCTGCTCTCTACTCGTAGATCCTCTTCATCTACTTCCACTCTACTCTCTCAAAATGAGATCTGAAATCTCTTTTACCTGAGGGGGCTCTTCGAGCGCTTCCCTCCAGATTCACCTACCCTATTCAATTACATTGAATGGGTTGTCTAGTCCAGAAATCGGATCTAGATCTCAGCCATTACACACATTAAAGGTCGATCTACCTAATGCCTGCACAAAGGCACAACTCTACAGCTCACCAGCTTAAAACATTAATTACATTCAATTCAAATTTCAAATGAGGATTGTGCCTCTCTTCAGCTTGAATGCACACGCTCGACGTGGCTGGCTGGCTGACTGGCTGACATGAAGAGATGCCCCTGCATCATCTGTGCACACAAACACTAAGCACCAACTCTCACCTTGTGATCATCGATAAGGTCACAACCTTTACCCAAAAGGGTGCTTCGGGTTTCGCAACTTCGCGATCCCAGATGTGAGTCCTCTTGTCTTGTCAATCTCTGAAACACGAAAGGGATAACGGGCCTTTCACTCCTCCCTTGACTTTTCCCTGATGTGACCTCCAACTAAGAACTGGGGCCCAAACGTTTCATCACCTCGGGATTTCTCTTACCGATGAAACCAAATGCAACGGCTCCCTCCGCTGATGGCCGAAACCCCGATAAATCTTTGCCACAAATCAAAGGCTTTACACCTTCTATGATTGGATGGTCCTAGTTCTATAGGAAATTCATGAATCGGGAGTTCACGACTCTCGACTCTAAGTCACAGCCTCCTCCACTTCTCGAATTCTGAAACAGTGAAATTCATGCGCGAGATCAACGATCCTCATTGATCTGAATCCAATGACCATTATTCCTCCTGAGCTTGTGAGTGCGGAATAACTCTCGTCCTTTTATTCCTTGTTGGTTAACTAGATTCAACATCCCATGGTAGGTCGACACTTCTCATGGAAGTGTTTCCACCATCCTTTCCATTTTCAACACTCCTTCGCCAAACACTCTGGTGTCAACCCTTATGAACTTTCCTTCTTACGGGTGACCTCGAACTTCATCTCCCTTTGATCACTTCAAAGGTTCTATCCCTTCTGAGCTTTCACTTGCAACTCAAGGATCTTCAAAAGATTTCCTGTACGCACTCCTTGCAGCATTTGCAAATAACCTCTAGTTATTTGGCCCTTTGAATCTATGCACTTCTTGCAACAGTAGTCCTTCAATCCTCCTCCTTGATGGATAAAATTCAATGCCTTAACCAGCCTACACACACCTTGCATGGCTCCAGGATAATATTTCACTTCTGCTGATATGAGTACAACGATATCCCTCCTGAGATTTCTAAGATAAAACTCAGAACTTCGTCAATGCACACCTTGCGGACATTCACTGCACTTTTTGCAGAAATTCTGAGGAAGAGAAACAATTGAAATCATTCTTCCCTTCTCTCAGACTTCATACATTCAACATGAAATCACAAGCATACACATATCATTGAAACAAATGCATAACAGAGAAACAAAACAACTGTAAACATACCATTCAACAGATGTAAACAGTAAGCCTAACAACACCATGAACTTGAGTCAAATATTTCTTATATTAACTCAGTGTTCTTGTACATGGTTCAGTAGCAACAACTATATGCCTCATACAATCCTACTATCTTTGTTCTTCTATGCTCTTCTCTTCTATAGCTCAACAAGTTACATAAATTCTTCATAATACAATGATACAAGCGAGGGCGTCTTTTATGAGTTTTTCCCTCCTACATCTCTAAGCTATCTAATCAAAAGTAAAATCTACCTACTTTACATTCAATACAAATAAATGTCTCCATATCTGATAGATGAGAGAAACGTTCAAGATCTATTTACAATCTCCAAAACATAAATGTAAATACGCTCTCCTAGCTATTACATTAATGCTTCTTCATTCAAATTCAAAATGCTTTCAAAATGTGAGTTAGTGTGTTTCTAGTTGTCTTTGCCTTTGCGCTTTCTTTGTTGGCTGCTTATGATGCTCCTACATCATTACTCCCTTGGCTGAAAAAATCATGAACTCCTATTCATGAGCTCTTGAACCATTTGTCCAGGTCTCTAGATATTTGCTTCACTTTCCCAACTGGCATCTTCAATCGGGTGTCCTTTCCACTTGACTAAATATTCAAAATATGTATTCCTTTGGGTCTTCCTTCCGATTCTATGGTCAATTGTCTTTTCCATTTGCTGATTTTCAGCTACAGGCAATTGTTTAATCCATTGAACTTCCTTTTGATTCTCTTCTTCTCCTGTTTCATCAGCCCTGTAAGGATACGGATCTACTATGTTGAATATGGGAGATATTCCTACCCCTTTCGGTAATTCAATCTCATAAGTGTTTGATTCAAACTTTCTTATGATCTTACATCGTCCAATTTTCTTCATTTTCAGCTTATTATATGTTCCCCTTGGGAACCTTTCCTTTCTGAGATGCGCCAAAACCAAATCACCCACTTCAAATTGAAGTTATCTCATGTGCTGATCTACTCTATGTTTGCATTCCTGGTTGGGATTCTCTAATCGCTCTCTAACTTTACTATGGAGCTCTTGCATCTCTGCTGCAAAATCCTCTGTGCTAGCTCTCCTGAATTCATTCTGCTCCAAGTCCCTTAATTCAGATACTCCTCTCAGCTGCATTCCATACATGATATGGAATAGGTTTTGTCATGTACTCATGTTTGGTGAATCATTGTATGCAAATTCTTCTTGCGGCAGAATTTGATCCCACTGACTGTGATGTTCAGCCACCAAACTCCTCAAAAAATCTCCCAAACTTCGGTTTACTAACTTAGTCTATCCATCTGTCTGAGGATGATATGGTGAGCTAAAAGATAAATCAGTCCCCAGCCTTTTCCATAGGGTCCTCTAGAAATGACCAACAAATTTGGTATCCATGTCCGATACAATACTCTTAGGTATGTCGTGAAGTCTAACAACTTATTTGAAAAACAGATTTGCAATGTGAGTTGCATCACTGGTTTTCTGACATGGAATGAAAAGTGTCATTTTAGAAAATCTATTGACTACCACAAAGATTGAGTCACACCCTCTTTGCATCCTTGGCAGTCCTAACACAAAATCCATACTTACCACATCCCATGGCCTCTCTGGTACTGGCAATGGATGATACAACCCTGTATTTTGTCTTTTTCCCTTAGTGTGCTGACAAATTCTGCACTTGTTCACGAACTTCTTGACATTTGTTCTCATCTCAGGCCAATAATATGATCCATTCAATTGTGTGATCATTTTTTCATGGTCGAAATGTCCAACCAATCCCCCACTATGATTTTCCTTCAGAAGATTCTCTCTCATAGAACTCTTTGGTATACACAACTGATTACCCCTCAATAGTAGTCCATCCTGAATCATATATTCATTCCATTGGATTCTATCTCTGAGAACTAGATTCTCACATGCTTCATAAGCTTCTTTAAAATCTGCATCATCTCTGTACATTTCCTTGAGGTTATCAAAACCTAAGGTCTTTACTTTGAACTCCTGCAGAATCAAACATTTCCTGCTCAAAGCATCAACAACTTTATTAGAAGTTCCAGAATATGCTTTATAACAAAAGCAAAATTCTTCATGTATTCAACCCGTTTTGCATGCTTCTGGTTCAATTTTTCTTGTCGAGTTATGAATTGTAAATCATGGTTATTGCTATACAAGACAAACTCCTTCGGAACCAAGTAATGTCTCCATTTTTTCAATGCCTGTATGGCTGCATAAAACTCCTTATCATACGTGGAATATTTTATCTTGGTTTCATTCAGCTTCTCACTGAATTATGCAATCAGCCTGTTGTCTTGGCTTAAGACCGCTCCAATTGAAAATCCACTTACGTCACATCTCACTTGAAATGTCTTGCTGAAATCTGGTAGAACCAGAACTGGTTGTCCAATTATCTTCTCCTTCAGCAACATGAAACTCTTCTTTGCTTCCTCTATCCAATGAAAATATTTATGTCTTTTCTTGACTGTGTCCATCATCGATGCACATATCCCACTGAAATTCTTGATGAATTTTCTGTAAAAAGTAGCCAATCCATGGAAGCTTCGAAATTCAAAGATACTCTTTGGTGATGGCCAATCCCTGATTGTTTTTACCTTCTCAGGATCCATCTTCAATTCATTCGAAGAGATTACAAAACCCAATTAAATGAGTTTTTTCTTCATGAAAGATGACTTCTTCAAATTGATCAGCAACTTCTCTTGCTGTAATCTCCTCATCACTGCAGCTAAATGCTCCAGATGTTCTCCTTCAGTATTACTGAATATCAGTATATCATCAAGATACACGATTACAAAGTTCCCAATGAAATCTTTTAAGACTTCATTCATAAGCCTCATAAAAGTACTTGGCACGTTCGTCAAACCAAACGTCATGACAAGCCATTCATACAGTCCTTCATTTGTTTTGAATGTTGTCTTCTATTCATCACCTTCCCTCATTCTAATCTGATGATATCCTCTCTTCAAACCAATTTTTGAAAACAACTTTGCTCCACTCAAGAAATCCATCAAGTCATCCATCCTAGGTAAAGGGAATCTATACCTGATGGTGACCTTGTTTAGAGCTCTCGAGTCTGTAAACATTCTCCATCCACCATCCTTCTTTGGACTTAACATTATAGGTACAGCGCATGGACTCAAAATTTCTCTGACCAACCCTTTGTCCATCAAATCTTGGACTTGTCTCTTAACCTCTTCATTCTCCTACAGCGTCAATCTATACGTTGCTTTGTTTGGTAAACTTTCTCTAGGTATAATATCAATATGATGACTTATGCTCCTGATGGGTGGCAATGAAACAAGGTAATTCGTCCACTACTATGTCAGCAAATTCCTCCAGCAGTTCCTAAATTTCCTTAGGTAGATCATCTATCTTGGTACTGGTTAAGATGACTCTAGGTTTTCTCACCACCGCAAACTGCATTTCTTCATCTTTCTTAACTTCTTCAAGAAGTTCCTTCCCACTCATGAGAAGTATAGTATTGTTGTCTTATGCCTTTACCTTATCATCTCTAATTTTCAGTAACATATGTGTTCTACCATTCTTCTCCAAGGTGTATGTGTTCTTTCTCCCATCATGAACAACATTTTTGTCATATTTCCACTGTCTCCCCAACAAAAGATGACAGACATCCATGGGAATAACATCACATAAAATTTCATCCTTATATCCCCCTGTTTTAAATTCAACTAAACATGGTTTAGTGACAGTTACCTGATGTCCTTTTTGCAACCATGAGACTCTGTATGGGCTCGGATGTGCAACTGTCTCCAATTCCAGCTTTTCCTCCATTTTCGTGGAGACTAAATTATATGTACTTCCACTGTCCACTATTACCTTGCATATCCTATCCTTGGTCTTGCAAGAAGTTCTGAACAAACTGTTTCTTTGGATTGGATTCTCTATCTCCTTCTCTAGCTTCAAGAGAATTTTCCTCATCATTAAGGATCTCCCGCCTTCTGCATCTTCTGCCTCAACATTTCACCTCTGTGCTTCTGAAATGTGAGCTTCACCTCCATCTCTTTTTCTGTCAGGACATTCATACGACTTATGTCTAATCTTTCCACAGACAAAACACTTTATCTCACCTCCTCTGCCTCTTTCTCTTCCTTTAGCTCGCGAAAAAGTGTTTCTGTCGGCATACTGTCTCCCCTGTGAACTTCCTCCTCTTTCAAGGTGAGTATGAGGTTTCTTTTCTTATTCCTTTGGCTTCTAAGTTTTGTCCTAGGAAATTTCTTTGCCTCTGCTCTGACTTCAACCTCGGCCTCTTTGACCTTGCTTTCAGGCCAATTTCTCTTCAGCTTTCAGGGCCATTTGATAATGATCAAGGGATCAAATTTTGCTCAATTTTCAAAGTGCTCGGAATGCGATGAAAACAGTGCCATTACGTCCATCTCATCTTCCTGATTCCGGCGGTATATTTACTTTCTCAAACGGAGTCCGTATGGAGGAGATATTGCGATCTGTTCGCCAAGTCAAACAGGCAAAATTTTTGGATGTTGACTGTACCTTTCCATACAGTTCGTACGGTGATGTGGCAGGGCCGTACCATCCATACGATGACGTGTTAGGTGGGGTGATGTGGCACACTCTCATTGGTTGATGGTTGACGAATCAGTGGATGACACGTGTCATTGGTGGTCAATGGTGTGAGGACACGTGGCCCAATCCCTTGGCACCACGTGTCGCTCGTTGACTGGCTATTTGGTATATATATAAAAATGTGTTGAGGCCCGTGGGGTTTGACCCCCGGACCTCTTCGTTATGTAAAGACTTCATATCTCTCCGCTAACCAAAGTATCGCCCTTTGTTCCTTGATTACTATGCCATAACACATATATTTAACATTGATTAATGTTTGGATGCAAAGGGGGCTCAGGCTGGGGCTTAGCCCCGACCCGTGGACACGTTGTATTCCATATGACCCAACATATATATTATGGTCCGATCGTTGGCGCGCGCGCATTGCATTGCATTGTATTGCAATGTATTGCAATATATTGCATTGTATATATATATATATATATATATATATATATAACCGTGTGTTAAATGTTGGCACGGGGTTTGAAACCAAGATTCATGTGTTAAGTGTTGGCGCGGGGCCCAAATGGAATTTGCACGGTTTTCAAACGGTTTAACCACCTTTTTGCCCAGCACAAGGTCACATGGCCATATGCCTAGGTGTTGAGGCGGTTAGGGGCTGGAGGCGCCTTAATCGTCCTACGGTTTGCACCGTTGGCACGGTTGTGCCTGGTGCTAGGATTTTACGCTTAAAAGAGCGTGTGAGCCAGGTTTGTGAAAGGGGGGTGCAAATTGTAGAACCAGAGACAACAAGCTTGAAGAGGGAGACTTCGAGGAGGCCTATCTTCTTCATTTTTCAACCGATTGAGGTGCCGAAAGAGCCCAAACAGGGGTTTTGGGACGCTGGGAAGCCATTGGAGTAGTCGATTTGTCAGTTTGATCATTGTAAGACATGTTTTTGAGCACTTTTTGAGCAATTAATAATAATAATCCATTAGAAGCTGGACCAGGAGATGTAGCCCATAAGAGGGGTGAACTCCTTTATCAATTGTTGTGCACATGTGTTTATGTTCAATGTTTATGCTGCTGTCTATGTGTAATTTTCATAAGTAATCCTTAATTTATGTGTTGCAAATTGATCCTGTTGCTTTAAACACATAACATTTCACTTGCAATATTTATTCAAGTTTTTCAAGTCTTCTTCATTTTTAGATCAAGTTGGTATCAGAGCACTGGTTTTGAAGACT
>ML809231.1:72346-112040 GCA_009831015.1 Picea engelmannii
AGGAAGAGAGGGGGAGAGAGGTAAGGTGTGGGGGAGAGAGATATTTATAGAGGGGGAGAGAGAGTAAGAGTGAGATATGTGGATAGGGAGTGGTAGGAGAGAGCGGTATATGTGGGGGAGAGAGAGGGAGGGTGTAGAGAGAGAGGGAGGGAGAGAGAGAGGGGGGGTTAGAGAGAGAGAGGGAGGAAGGTGGAAATATAGGGGAAGAGAGGGGTAGGGGAGAGAGAGAGAGGAAGGTAAGGAGAAAGGGGTAGAGGGGAAAAGAGAGAGAGAAAGAGAGAGAGAGAGGGGTAAATATAGAATGGGAGAGAGGTAGAGAGTGAGGGGGAGAGAAATTAAGGGGAATAGAGAGGGAGACAGAGAGTGTTGGGTATGTCTTATATACTTTGCACACGTAGATCTAGTGTATGTGTTGCATCGGGCACAAGGGGGTTCTAGCGTCCCCCTTCCTGGGGGGTTAAAAGGGGGAAAATCCCCCTTTTCCATGGGGTTCATGGAGGGGTGAGAGCCCCCTTTATAGGGGTTCGAGAGAAGCACCCCCCAAAAAAAAAAATTACCAGTTTTTTCATCTGTTTTTTAGTGTTTTTTTCGGCACATGGTTTTTGTCGATGGTTTTCTAATTTTGGTTTAAAAGTTAGGATTTTTTACTAATATAGGTCAATGGATTAGGGGTTTTAGATTTTTTGGGATCCTATATATGTATTGTATTGTAAATAATGAATATATGATGAATAAAATATTACAGGTGTGGCTCTAAACAGGTTGTTTGTTTTATTGGTTTAGGTTTCCAGGTAAAAATATATGTGTAATGTGTGCATGTGTTTCATTGTATCTTTTCTATTTATTAAGAATATGTTTGCAGTAATTGATTGTACAAGGTTAAAATCTACATTTGGTATCAGAGCCATTATTGGATTCAGGGGGACAACTTTGTGGCTAAGGGTTTGGTTTGGGTCTATGGTAAACCTTGTTAAAATGGGAGATCTATGGTATCGATTCTTCAAGTGAAAATAAATGGCGAGCAATTCAAAAATAGAGATCAACAGATTTAATGGGAAACGTTTTGAGCTATGGAAGCTCAATATGGAAGATTTTTTGGTGGAAAAAGATCGGTGGATCATTGTGGATCCGGGTACTACACCTACAATAAAATCAACATAAGACTAGGAAAAGTTGGATCGAAAGGAGAAGAGCACAATTTGATTATGTCTCTCAGATTCAATATTACTGAATGTCTTAATGGAATCTATAGCCAAGGAATTATGGGATAAGTTAGGGGCTTTGATTCATTCAAATTCCCTGGTAAACAAATTGTTCATGTGGAAGAAACTGTATAACTTGAGGATGAAATATGGAGACTCGGTGACAGAGAATTTGAACTCCTTTAATATTGTTTTAAGTCAACTATTATCTGTTGATATTGATATTTATGATGAATATATGTGTATCTGATTATTTTTCTCTTTACTAGACTCGTAGGACAATTTGGTTGTGGCCATAGGTAGTAATACAACTACTTTAAGCTTCGATGATATGGTCTCATTCTTGTTGTCAAAGGAGATGAGGTGGAAGAGCATGAAAGTATAAAGCAGAGATACATTTTTTGCAAGAGGATGCTCCCAAGAAAGAAATATATCTAAGTCCTTAAGTGGGAGATCCAAATCTAAGGGTAGATGACGCAACCTGCCCCTCACTGAGCAAGCCACTTCCACCAGGACCTTCACTAACTTCGGCCCGAAGAGCCAACAGCTCTCCAACTCCCTCGGGAGTTCTTTACCCACAGTCTTCTCGGTGATCTCCCTTTTCGGGTGTCGAGAAATCGGCACTCGCGTGTTCGCGAGTTCAACGCTTGTAACCTCGACCCTTTAGTTCCCGAGCCCCAATCTCCGATGGTCAAGGTCAACACTCGGGATATCGCCACTCGAAATGCCGAACCTTTGTATTTCAAAACCCCAATGACCGATACGCCGATCTTTCGGCTCACACCACCTTGACTCCACTTACCCCCCTGGGGCCCCACATGACCACGTCACCTCGGGATTTCGCTATTCACGAATTCACAATGTAAGTGTTCGCTGAAGTTGAAAAACCCCGAACGTCGATGTCCCGATCTCCGGGATTTGTGCCACCTGTCCCTTCTTCGACCCACGGCTCAGATTGATTCGGAGAATCGTGACTCGCGATTTAACGAGGTGTAAACCTCTTGCCCTGTCAATTCCTCGAATGCTGAAACCCCGAAGCCCCGATGGACTTTGGTCCTCCCTGTTGCACTTATGGGTTATCTCTCACGCAACTTCCCCACTATCGGAAGATTCTCGGGATCTCGTGAGATTTCACGGGGATTTTAAACCGTAGATTCTCTCCCTCTCGAAGAGTTCCTTCGCTTCACCACCTTCACTCTGCATGGCTCCACTTGGGTCTGTTCCTCCAATGAAACAAAGGGGCAACCCCTCCTGAAATTTCACCCACTCAGACTCCTTCAGAGATTTCTCGAACACGCTCCCTATGTTCAATCTTCAACTGCTTCCCAAAAGTGATGAAGTCTTCCGGGTCCTGTGCACTCACGCTTGCAACAGGCCGACTCTCCCTTCTCAGACTCGATTCTGAGCCTTCAATTCAACCTGCACTCACCTGCACGGTTTGAATCATCCAACTCAATTCTGGGCAAATGAGAACAAAAGTTCAACTACTCAGCGTCCTCACGCACTCTATGCGGAGAAATTCAACTGCACTCTATGCAGGAATCTCCTGGATTAAGCAGAGAAACAATTGAAACTCATTCTCTCAGGTTACGAACCTGATACGCAATCACATATGCATCATATAGAAGATAAGCATAAAAAGAAGCAAGCATGCAACAGCATAATGCCAACAACACAAAGAGACTGAACACATCCATGGAATTGAATAAAGCTTTCCTATTAATTCAATGTCTGTACATGGAGTTTCTTCACAAGCTCTCTGCTCTGCTCTTCTTTTTCTTCTAATGCTAATGCTAAATAATAATCAATTACACAAGGAGGGTGCCTATATTCGTTTTCCCTCCTGGAAGATGAAAACTGTCTAATCTACAGCTAACCCTATCTACCAACATTAAAAATATTTAATGCCTCCTTATCTACATTAGGTTACAACTACGCTTGGTTTTGAATGCCTTAAGTAAACGGCGGCGCAACAATACCAAGGTGAAATTCAAAATCAAAAAGGTTTGTCGGCTTGTCTAGTTGTATGTTCTCTTTCTCCTCGCGCTGGTTCATATGATGTATTGCGGATGTTGCGGATGCTCCTGCATCATACTCCTCGGCTCAAAAGATTTCATGGGCTCCTGTCCATGAGCTCCTGCACACTACGCCCATGCTTCTGAATTTCAGCCTCTGTTTCCCAGCTGGCATCCTCCACTGGGTGATCTTTCCACTTCACGAGGTATTCAAAATACTGCTTTCTCCTGGTCTTCTTCCCTAGTCTTTTATCTAGTATGCACTCCATCTGAGGCTTTTGTGCCACTGGCAACTGCTTCTGCCATTGGACCACTGGTTGTTCATCAGTTCCAGCTCGTGCATATTCGACTTTATATGGGTATAAATCTGAAATATTGAAAATCGGAGATATCCCAATGCCTTCTGGCAACTCAAGCTCATATGCATTCTCCCCAAATTTCTTCAGGATTTTGCATGGCCCGATTTTCTTCATCTTGAGTTTATTGTATGTTCCCCTTGGGAACCTTTCTTTCCTCAAGTGTGTGAGAACCATGTCTCCAACTTCAAATTGAAGTTGTCTTTTCCTCTGATCGGCTCTGTGCTTATATTCCTGGTTCGCTTTCATCAGTCGCTGCTTCACCTATGTGTGAAGTTCCTGCATTGCCTCGGCAAATTCTTCAGCTCTCGCGCTGCTAGTCTCAGCCCGTTCGGACTCCCTGAGCTCATATACTCCTCTCGGCTGTGTTCCATACAAAATTTGGAACGGGCTTTTTCCTGTACTCTGATTCACCGAATCGTTGTACGCAAATTCTACCTGTGGCGGGATCTGATCCCAACTGGTGTGATGCTCCGTCACCAGGCTTCTCAACAGATCCCCCAAGCTCCTGTTGACCACTTCAGTCTGTCCATTTGTCTGCGGATGGTAAGCAGAACTGAAAGCTAAGTCAGTGCCCAGCTTCTTCCATAGCGTCCTCCAAAAATGACCTATGAATTTGGTATCCCGATCCGAGACTATGCTTCTCGGCAATCCATGCAACCGCACAATTTCTTTGAAAAACAAATTTGCGATGTGGGTTGCATCGTTGGTCTTATGACACAGGATGAAATGTGTCATCTTCGAGAACCTGTCCACCACAACAAAGATGGAATCAACTCCTCGCTGAGTTCTTGGTAATCCCAACACAAAGTCCATGCTAATGGCTTCCCATGGCCTCTCAGGTATGGGCAACGGCTGATAGAACCCTGTGTTCTGCTTTCGACCCTTCGGATGTTGACATATCCTGCAGCTGTCAACAAATCTCTTCACATATGCACGCATACCCGGCCAATAATATGATTCGCTCAGTTTGGCGAATGTCTTATCATGTCCGAAATGACCTGCTAAACCTCCACTATGCTTTTCCTTCACTAAATTCTCTTTCATAGAGAAATCTGGAATGCACAATTGATTGCCCTGAAACAACAATCCATCCTGGACCAGGTAGTCAATCCACGGACTCCTATCCCTGAGAACTGGGTTCTCGGCTGCCTCGTATGCCTCACCAAAATCTGCGTCACCTGCATACATGTCCTTTAAATTTTCAAAACCCAATGTTTTGACTCTGAATTCCTGCAGCAACAAGCACTTTCTGCTTAAGGCATCAGCTACCTTGTTCGCAGTCCCCAAAATGTGCTTGATCACGAACGTAAAATTCTGCATGTACTCTACCCACTTCGCATGCTTCTGATTCAGCTTCTCCTGCTGACTCACGAATTGCAGTGCTTGATTATCACTGTACAGCACAAATTCTTTGGGTATCAAGTAATGCCTCCACTTCTTCAATGCCTGGATGATGGCATAGAATTCTTTGTCGTATGTGGAGTACTTCAACTTTGCATCATCCAGATTCTCGCTGTAATATGCAATAGGTCGTTCATCCTGACTTAAAACCCCTCTAAGAGCATATCCACTAGCGTCACACTTCACCTGGAAGGTCTTCTGAAAATTTGGCAGCACCAGAATCAGTTGCTCAATTATCTTTCACTTCAACAAATTGAAGCTCCTTTCAGCCTCGGCCGTCCACTGAAAAATTTTATGCCGCTTTTTCACAGTGTCCATCATGGCGGCACTGATTCCACTAAAATTTCAAATGAATTTCCTGTAGAAGCTTGCCAAACCGTGAAAGCTCCTTACTTCGAAAACATTCCTTGGCGATGGACAATTCCTCATCACGTTCACTTTCTCAGGATCCATCTTTAATTCGTTAGCCGAAACTACAAACCCCAAATAAATGAGTTATGTCTGCATGAAGGAACACTTCTTCAAATTGATCAGCAGCTTCTCCTGCTGTAACCTTCTCATCACAATGGCCAAATGCCTCATGTGTTCAGCTCTAGTCTCGCTGAAAATTAAAATATCATCCAGGTATACAACAACAAATTTGCCAATGAATTCCCATAGGACTTCATTCATCAGCCGCATAAATGTGCTTGGTGCGTTTGTTAACCCAAACGGCATGACCAGCCATTCATACAAACCCTCGTTTGTTTTGAATGTCGTCTTCCACTCATCTCCCTCTCTCATCCGGATTTGATGATATCCTCTCTTGAGATCTATATTGGAGAAGTAATTTTCCCCACTTAGGCAATCCATCAAGTCATCCATTCGTGGCAGTGGAAACCTGTATCTGATGGTGATCTTGTTAATCGCCCTAGAGTCTGTACACATCCTCCAGCCCTCCATCTTTCTTTGGGCTCAGTACTGTCGGAACAGCACACGGACTCAGACTCTCCCTGACTAGTCCCTTATCCTGTAGATCCTGAACCTGCCTTTTGACCTCCTCGTTCTCCTGAGGTGTCAACCTGTATGCTGCCTTATTTGGCAAACTTGCTCTGGGTATGAGGTCAATGTGGTGAATCACACTCCTCATCGGCGGCAATGAACGAGGTAGTTCGTCCACGATGATGTCAGCGAACTCTCCAAGCAGTTCTTGAATCTCCTCTGGCAAGTCGTCCACTCTAGTGCTTGTCAGGACAATTCTCGGCTTCTTGACAACAAAGAATTGTGGATCCTCATTCTTCTCCAGCTCTGTGAGAAGTTCTTTCCCACTCATGAGAAGTATAGTACTGCTCACTTCCGGCTTCACTTCCTTATCCTTCCCCGGAAGCAGTGTATGTGATTTCCCATCCTTCTCTAAGGTGTATGTGTTCATTCTCCCATTATGAACCACATGTCTATCATACTTCCATGGTCTCCCCAATAAAACATGACATACATCCATGGGAATGACATCACACAAGATTTCATCTCTATATTCACCCATTTTAAAATTTACCAAGCATTGTTTTGTAACACATACCTGGTGTCCTTTCTGCAGCCATGTCACTTTGTATGGACTCGGGTGTTTGTTCATTTTCAGCTCCAGTTTCTCCACCATCTCGGTCGAAACGAGATTATCTGTGCTCCCACTGTCCACTATAACCTTGCATTTCCAGCCCTGGGTCTTGCAAGTTGTCCGGAATAGTCAGCATCTCTGCGATGTGTCCTCCATCTCTTTCTCGGGTTTTAAGAGAACCTTATGCACTGTTAGTGACTTCCCACTCCCAGCGTCTTCATTTTCAACATCATGCCTCTGCGCCTCAGCAACATGAGCGTTTCCTCTGTCCATATTTCTCTCTGGACAGTCAACGGCCTTGTGTCTATCTTTACCACACGTGAAACATGTGATAATTCCTCCTCTGCCTCTTCCTCTACCTCGGGTATGAGGAAAAGTATTTGCATCAGCGTAATCTCCTTGCTGATCTGGTTGTTGTCTCCTCGGCTCAGCAACTTGCTGCCTCTGCTGTGAGGTTCCCCCTCTTTCAGCTTTCCCTTGAGGCCTCTTCCAATCCTCCTTGGACTTTTGAGTCCTTTCTTGGGCAACTTCTTTGCCTCTAGGTTGGCTTCTGCCTCGCCCTCTTTGTCCCTGCTTGTGGCTCAGCTTTTCTTCGGCTTTCAGAGCCATCTGGTATGCATCCTCAACTGTGCGGATGGTAACCATTCTTAACTCGTCCTGAATGTCATACCTAAGACCATTCAGATATCTTGCCACCTTTTCGTCATCACTCTCCCGATGACCAGCTCGAATGTTGAGCCTGTAGAACTCCTCGGTGTACTCTTTCATCGTCATCATCTTCTGCCTCAAGTTCTGCATGTGCCTGAATAGAGTGATCTGGTAGTCCCTCGGAATGAACTTCGCCTTCATCTTGGCGATCATTCAATCCCAGCTTTTTATCTTCTGTTTTCCTTTGGAACGTCTGTCTTCCTGCAGATCGTCCCACCATAAGGCTGCATGTCCCTTCAACTTCGTGACGGCATGCCTTACTTCCTTGTCCTCTTCGATGTCTTCATAATCGAAGTAGGTGTCGAGTGCTCGGATCCAATCCAACAACTCCTCTACGTTTAGATTTCCCTCATAAACGGGAATATCCATCTTCGTCTTCGAGCTCATCCTCGAAATGGCTCTGATCAACCTCTCTGTCGAGGCATCTTCTGCGACGACCCCTTCTTGGTCGTGTCCAGCTTCCTCTTCAACTTCAGAATCGCTGAACTCTGCTGTACCCATTCCACGCCTCTGGGTGGCCTCCATATCTTCAAGTCTCTCCCTGAGATCTCGTATTTGACGCTCCATCTCTGGATTCCCTGCTGGATTCCCTGCTTGCCTACCCCTTCTTTGCGCGTCCCTGTCCTCACGACCAGGTGACTGCCTTTCTCTCCTGGGCGGCATTATATCTCTTCTATCTTTGCTTTAGAAGCAAAAGTATTCCCACTCTGATACCACTCTGACGCAAGTCGTGAGTATCAGAGTAATTTCCTTTCTCCTTCCCTTCTCTCGCCTGCAATATACAGACAAGACTTCAGGGCTCTGATACCACTCTGACGCAACATGCCCCTCACTGAGCAAGCCGCTTCCACCAGGACCTTCACTAACTTCGGCCCGAAGAGCCAACAGCTCTCCAACTCCCTCGGGAGTTCTTTACCCACAGTCTTCTCGGTGATCTCCCTTTTCGGGTGTCGAGAAATCGGCACTCGCATGTTCGCGAGTTCAACGCTTGTAACCTCGACCCTTTAGTTCCCGAGCCCCTATCTCTGATGGTCAAGGTCAACACTCAGGATATCTCCAGTCGAAATGCCGAACCTTTGTATTTCAAAACCCCGATGACTGATACACCGATCTTTCGGCTCACACCACCTTGACTCCACTTACCCCCCTGGGGCCCCACATGACCACGTCACCTCGGGATTTTTCTATTCGCGAATTCACAATGTAAGTGTTCGCTGAAGTTGAAAAACCCCGAACGCCGATGTCCCGATTTCCGGGATTCGTGCCACCTGTCCCTTCTCTGACCCACAGCTCAGATTGATTCGGAGAATCGCGACTCGCGATTTCACGAGGTGTAAACCTCTTGCCCTGTCAATTCCCCGAATGCCGAAACCCCGAAGCCCCAATGGACTTTGGTCCTCCCTGTTGCACTTATGGGTTATCTCTCATGCAACTTCCCCACTATCGGAAGATCCTCGGGATCTCGTGAGATTTCACGGGGATTTTAAACCGTATATTCTCTCCCTCTCGAAGAGTTCCTTCGCTTCACCACCTTCACTCTGCACGGCTCCACTTGGGTCTGTTCCTCCAATGAAACAAAGGGGCAACCCCTCCTGAGCTTTCACCCACTCAGACTCCTTCAGAGATTTCTCGAACACGCTCCCTATGTTCAATCTTCAACTGCTTCCCAAAAGTGATGAAGTATTTCGGGTCCTGTGCACTCACGCTCGCAACAGGCCGACTCTCCCTTCTCAGACTCAGTTCTGAGCCTTCAATTCAACCTGCACTCACCTGCACGGTTTGAATCATCCAACTCAATTCTGGGCAAATGAGAACAAAAGTTTGACTGCTCAGCCTCCTCACGCACTCTATGCGGAGAAATTCAACTGCACTCTATGCAGGAATCTCCTGGCTTAAGTAGAGAAACAATTGAAACTCATTCTCTCAGGTTACGAACCTAATACGCAATCACATATGCATCATATAGAAGATAAGCATAAAAAGAAGCAAGCATGCAACAACATAATGCCAACAACACAAAGAGACTGAACACATCCATGGAATTGAATAAAGCTTTCCTATTAATTCAATGTCTGTACATGGAGTTTCTTCACAAGCTCTCTGCTCTGCTCTTCTTTTTCTTCTAATGCTAATGCTGAATAATAATCAATTACACAAGGAGGGTGCCTATATTCGTTTTCCCTCCTGGAAGATGAAAATTGTCTAATCTACAGCTAACCCTATCTACCAACATTAAAAATATTTAATTCCTCCTTATCTACATTAGGTTACAACTGCGCTTGGTTTTGAATGCCTTAAGTAAACGACGGCGCAACAATACCAAGGTGAAATTCAAAATCAAAAAGGTTTGCCGGCTTGTCCAGCTGTACGTTCTCTTTCTCCTCGCGCTGGTTCATATGATGTATTGTGGATGTTGCGGATGCTCCTGCATCAGTAGATATAAGTCTCTTGGAAATTTTGTAAATGTATGTTGGAGATGTGGAAAATAAGGGCACTACAAGAAGCAATGTAGATCCAAAAGTGTTGAGAGAGGGAAGGGATCTGGAGATTCTCCTTCTACATAAAAAAAAACCTCCACAGAAGAAGGAGGGGATGTGTACCTAGATTCTTCAAGCACACATGTAGATCATGAGGCATGTCTAGTTGAATCAGGCACATCCTTTCATATGAATCCTCATAGGGAGTGGTTCTATGAATATGAAAGGTATGATGGAGGTGATATTTTCCTAGGTGATGACTCGACAGCCAATATCATAGGACGAGGAAAATTCAAGTTGAATATCATGGATGGAAGGATTAGAAAACTCCCTTTTGTTTTGCAAATCCTAGGATTGTCTAGAAATTTGATTTTTGTAATAAAAATGGATGATGCAAGGGTAAAAATAGTGTTTGAGAAAGAAACATGTAGGATGGTTTGAGGAGAAATGGTGTTGTTGAAGGGAGTTCATATCGAAACTCTGTATAAGCTACAAGGAAGCATTATTAGTGATGGGTGAAATAGTTCATTTGTTCTTGAGATTGGATTTGGAGAAGAAAAAACTCATACAGTCTCTGGATAAAAGGTTATGGTGTGGCATCAAAGACTGGGGAATATTGGAGAGAAGGGCCTTCGACTACTACACGGTAAAGGTATGGTTGAAGGTATGTCTAAATTCTCTCTATATTTTGATTTATGTGAACATTGTGTATATGGGAAGAAGAATCAGGTAAGATACCCTTATGGTGCAATAAGGGCAGAGGGAATTTTACAATTGGTGCACAATGATGTGTTTGGACCTGTGTCGGTTTCATCATTCGGAAAATTTGTGTACTATATTGTCTAATTTATAGATTAATTTTTTAGGGACCTAACCTTGCTAACCCCTCAAGTAGGTAGAATAATACATTTTCCATGTAATAAAGGTCGATATTAGTTAATAATTCTTATTTAATAAATGTGAACAAGTCAATGTAAGAAGACCTAATAGAAGCTTCCACTTCTAGAAATATCTTCCTCTAGAATGTTCTTTAGAATAAAAAATTAGTATAAATAAGATTAGGAGGCATGAGAAGTATGTGTCTTGAGATTTATTGTAATAGATCACTGCTATGTTGGAGGTTTCCCCCTCGAAGAGGAAAGTGAACATTTATTTCTTTCAATAAAGGTATTATTGTTGGTATTGTTATTCTCAATAGTTTATTGTTCCATTGGTATTTGTTGAATATTCTTGTTTCTACATATTACATTACCTATGGTACCTTACAAGTGGTTTCATATCACTTTCCTTGACAGGAATTGTGGGTTAATTTTTTTTCCAGGGTAGATACGTGTATTGTTGACGTCTTTAAAGCACGAAGATCTATCATTTAGCAAGTAAAATTACTGTGGGGAAGACTACACATAGGAAATACAAACGGTTTCAGAGGGTTTCCTAGAAACCAAAGTTTCACCTTGTTAGAAACCTCTATAACCCATGTTGGTACCCCTCGAATGGTATTGCATCAGACATAACCTATACGTTGCCATCACTCCCACAGATGAGCAGGCATATCAAGAGTCCCCTAGGTCTCCTGAAACTATCCCTAGATTGACCGATCGGTTGCCTAACTACTATAGTGCAACCAAGAAAAACACTCAATAAGATACTCTCTAGTACTTGGGTAATCGATTAGTACAGATAAGGGTATAGTCAAGTCTCCTTAGTTGGTGCCTTGAGATATTGGGCTGAGTATTATTGTTCGACCCTACATGTCTATCAAAAATCTATAGCACATGGAAAAATCTTTTCCGTAAGCACCCTAGAAACCCTAACTTGGGGGGAACATACCAGATAAATACGAGAAATGATGTTTTGGCCATGCAACATTTCCTCCTGCATTCTAGCTGTGAAATTACTACATGTTTTTTCCTATTAAGAATATGGGCATTTCGACACTGCAATATTATTCAGCTCATAGTATAACTCCGCAGGAGAGAAAAAGGAGTATAGTGGTCCCTTCGGCACCCTTATTTAGGACTTATCCCATTGGATTCCTCTCCTCACCATAATCACTGTGGTACCTATCATTTTTTATCTTTTTTTTTTTCAGTGGACCCGACCCCCTTCCCAACACCCTTATTTTTAACCTATCCCATTGTATTCCCTTTTTCACCCTGATCGTCATGGTACCTATCACTTATAAGCCTTTATTTTTCTATGGTCCCACCCACCCTTCCCGACACCCTTATTTACCATATATCCCATTGGTTTTCCCTTCTCACTCTGATCACAATCATATATCTCACTTATTCTCCTTTTTTCAGTGGACCCATTTCCCCTTACAAACACCCCTCCTCTCCAATTGTCCAACACTCACAACCAAGACCTGCAAGTTTCCATCAACTAGAATAACAAGAACATCCAACAAGTGACTTGAAATTGTTTCTATCAATTCTATATTTTCACAATTCCAGGACCAATTCTAGCACAAATTTGAAGCCATGGATACCAAATTCATGGGTGAATTTGACACCCTCACATCCGTTGTCAACCATTTTTTTAACCGGTCCCAGAGCCCTTCCTTATCAAAAAAATCATCCCACTTAGATGGTGTTGAATCCTCCCATTTTATGGTCTTTCAATCCAACTCATTTCATCGTGACCCCCATCTTCCCAGAGTTGAGGTCAATAAATTTGATGGCTTCGATCCCATGGGTTGGGTCACTCAAATGGAGCATTATTTTTATTTGCATGGCATTGTTGATGATTTGGTCAAACTTTGTTATGTTGTTCTCTATATGAATCCTGAACATTGGCAATGGTGGCAATGGAGTAAAAATGCACACCAAGGGTATGTTGATTGGACCCAGCTTGTTACAGAGCTCTATTAATGCTTTGACACTAACACCCACTACTTAGGTCGTTTGACCAAGTTGAAATACTTGGGAAAAATGGAAGACTTTATATCTTCCTTTGAGCACTTGGCCTTTAGAATGGAGGGCATGATAGATCCCTTCTTCCAGGAATAAAGGATGAAATCCAAGCCCAATTCCTCATGGCTCATCCTCATACTTGGTTGGAAGCTACTAAACATGCCAAAGAAGCACAATAGGTTGTATTTTCCCATAACTGAAAACCCTCTTTTCTTCCTCTCCCTCGAACTACTAATCCTACCCATCTTGCCACCCCTATCAAGGTCTAGAAGTTAACTCATACATAAATGGTTGAATTCCAATTATAGAGTAGTTTTTATAATTGTGATGACAAATATTTTCCCAGCCACAAGTGTAAGGAACAGAATATTTTTATGGCCATTTCCTAGGATTTTATTGATGAGGAGGCTGATGTCCCCCCTATGGAAGAGATACCCCATCCAAATTCTCCTACTCCACCCACTGACCCACCAAAATTTGAACCGTTGACTTTGTTATTTTCCCTCACTAGCTTCTCTACTCCCCAAACCCTCAATCTAATTGGCTACATTAATCATAGTAATGCCATCATCCTTGTTGACAGTGATATCACCCATAATTTTATTCACTGCTACCTCTCCCAGGAAATCAATTGATATATTTGTGTCATCAAAAAATTTCAAATCATGATTGCCAATGATGGTTCCATGAAATGTGGTGGGCATTGTGAAAATGTGTTCCTACAAATTGCTCAGTACCACATGAAATATCATATGTTTTCTATCGACATGGGTGGATGTGACATTATGCTTGATGATGAATGGTTACACACTTTGGGCCCCATTCTCATGGATTTTAATGAATTCACCATGCAATTCCAATAGGAGGGACAACAATATTAGTTCCAAGGAATCACAACAGGCTCCCCTGAGATCATCAATTCCCATTGAATGGAAAATATCCTCAAAAAAGGTCATTCGGGAATTATTTCCCAAATCCATTCCATTCAAGTAGTTGAAACACCCTCTATGCATCCTAACCTCTAATCTATCATATCCAAACACCAATTTTATTTTTTCCACTCCCTAGGAACTTTACCCTTTTTTTGGTGTTCATGATCATTCCATTCCTCTTGTCCTAGGAAGTCTTCATCCCATCGTTCTCCCTTATCATCATGCATTTTCCCAAAAGAATGAAATTGAGAAAAATGTTCAAGAATTGATCAACGTGGGTGTTATCTATCCTAGTACCAGCCCTTATTCTTCTCATGTGGTCATGGACCTCAAGAAAGAAAGAACTTGGTGCATGTGTCCAGACTTTCTCACCCTCAACAAACTCACCATCAAAGAAAAATTCCCCATTCATGTCCTTTATGATCTCTTGGATGAATTGAGTGTTGCTCAATACTTTACTAAACTTGATATCTATTATGGCTACCACTAGATATGTATGAAAGAACAATACAATCCCAAGACTACATTTATAACTCATGTGAGTTACTATGAGTTCTTGGTCATGCCATTTGGCCTATGCAATTCCCCCTCCACTTTCCAAATTCTCATGAATCATGTTTTTCATCATTTTCTCCATCATTTTTTCTTGGTTTTTTTTATGATATTCTCATCTATAGTAAAACTTGGACATCCCATCTTGCCCATGTGGATCAAGTTCTCCATCTACTCTCTTAGCACCAACTTTTCCTCAAACAATCTAAATGTTCCTTTGGAGCCTCGAAAGTAGAGTACCTGGGTCATATTGCTGGAAAGGATTTTGTAAGGGTGGATCCTAATAAAATTGAAGCTATGTAGGATTGGAATCACCCTAAAAATATTAATATCTTATGTGGTTTTCTTGGTTTAACGGGATATTATCACACGTTTTTTTAGAATTATGGAAAAATTGTTGTTGCACTCACTTCTCTCCTAAAAGAGAATGATTTCCCTTGGACTCCAGCAGTTGATCAATCCTTCCACACCTTGAAAGAGGCTATGTGCACGAATCCTATCCTGGCACTTTCAAACTTCACCAAGACTTTTGTCCTGGAATGTTATGCTTCAGGGAAAGGAATTGGGGCAGTCCTCATGCAAGATGGTTGTCCTTTGGCCTTCACTAGAAAAAAACTTTCAACGAGACATTTGAGCCAATAAATTTATGAAAAGGAAATGTTGGCTATTCTTCATGTCATGGATCTCTAGTGTCTTTATCTCTTGCGGTAACAATTCCAGATTAAAATTGATCACCAAAGCCTCAAGTATTTTCGGGAACAATGAATTTCATCCCTACAACAAAAAAAATGGGTGACCACGATATTTGGATATGATTATGAGATCATTTACGAGAAGGTTAATTAAAATGTGGTTGTTGAAGATCTTTCCCAGAATTATGAAGAATAAGGGCCCATCTTTTCCCTCTCCTTCATTGTACCAAATTGGCTCCATGTTTTTCGCCAGGAATGGTTGCAAGACCACAAAATTTCTTGATTGATCCAACAATTACAAGAACATTCTCTAGATTCTCCAGGGTACTCTTGGAACAATCATGAGATTCTCTTCAAAGTTTGTATGTATTTAAGAAAACATTCGCAACTTAAACCCATGATGCTCTATGAGCTTCATGCTTCACCCACAACTGGGAATTCAGGGTTCACCAAAACCTATGAATGGGTCAAACGTTCTTTGTTCTGGGATGGTATGAAACAGGATGTCCACACCTTTATGGATGAATGTGATGTCTTTCAATGCAACAAGGGAGAAAAAGTCAAATCATTAGGCACACTCCAACCGCTTTTGATTCCCCTTTCTATGTGGAGGGATATTTCTATAGATTTCATTATTGGTTTAACTAAATCGAGTAATAAGTCATTCATCATAGAGGAAGTTGATTGTCTTTCCAAATATGCTCATTTTTGTTCTCTTCAACACTCATTCACTGCATCCATAATGGCTCAAATTTTCATGTATAATATCTTCAAACTTCATGGTATGCCTCATTCTATTGTCTCTGGCAGGGATCCCAATTTCACTAGCAATTTTTGGCAAGAATTGTTCAAGCTCCAAGGCACCCAATTGCATCTCAGCACCTCCTATCATCCCCAAACTCATGGCCAAACTAAATTTTTCAACAATTGTTTGGAAACATATTTGTGATGTTTTGCATCTAATAGACAAAATCAGTGGGATCATTGATTACCCCTAGATGAATGGTGATACAACACATCTTACCATACAATTACTCGCATGACTCCTTTTGAAGCAATATATGAACAAAATGAATCACCAGTTCTCTCATACATGTAGGTGTCTCAAATGTTCAGGAGGTTGAAAAAAATATTACAGTCTGAGAGGTCATTCTCCATACCCTCAAAGAAAATTTGGTCATGGCTCATAATCGCATGAAGAATAAAGTTGATCAAGGTCATTATGAACATCAGTTTGTTGAAGGGGGCCAAGTGTTTCTTCCTCTGAAACCTTATAAGAAGACTTCACTCAAATTTGAACACTATCAGAAACTTGCTCCCAAATTTTATGGTCTTTATAAAATTCTCAAGTGAGTGGGGTATGTGGCCTACCAGTTATCTCTACCAGTAATTCTAATCTCCATCATGTTTTTTAGGTCTCATGCTCAAAGAAGGTGATTGGAACTAAGTGTCAAACTCAAACTAGTCTCCTTGAGTTGGATGAAGAAGGTTCCATTTGGTTTCAACCCCCATGAATTCTTGGACTAGCACGAGTATCATCTCTATTTGCACACCATCAAGTAAGTGTTAGTATAGTGGAAAGATACAACTCTAGAATATTCCATATGCGAGTCGGACACAATTCTACAACAATTTCCTCATCTCAAGCCTTGAGGAAAATGTTGGTTTTCAAGGGGGGAGGCATGTTAGGGACCTAACCTCCCTAACCCATGAATTAGGTAAAATAATATATTTTCCATGTAACAAAGGCTGACACTAGTTAATAAGGTCTATTTAATAAATGTGAACAAGTCAATGTAAGAAGACCTAATAGAAGCTTATGCTTCTAGAAATATCTTCCTCTAGAATGTTATTTAGAAGATAGAATTAGTATAAATAAGAGTAGGAGGCATGATAATTCTTTGTATTGAGATTTGTTGTAATAGAGTTCTACTCTACTAGAGGTTTCCCCCTTGAAGAGGTAAGTGAACATTGTTTTCTTTCAATAAAGGTATTATTGTTGGTATTGATATTCTCAATATTTTACTATTACATTCGTATTTTTTGAATATCCATGTTTTTTTCATATTACATTACTTATTGTACCTTACAAAATTCTCAATGAATACATGGACATATTTCCTCGAGAAGAAATTTGAAGTCTTTGACAATTTTAAATAGTTTAACAATGTTGTGGAGAATCAAACACAAATGAGAATTAAGGTGCTGAAGATGAATAATGGTGGAGAATTTTGTGAAAATGAATTCGAATAATTATTTAATAAGTGTGGTATATAAAGGCATAATAATACTCCATATACACCTCAGTAGAATGGATTTACAGAAAGGATGAACAAGACATTGATGGAAAATTTTAGGAGCATGTTTGTTGATGTTGGGTTAGGAAAGGAATTCTAGGTAGAGGGAGTAGGTATTGCATGTTACCTAGTTAATCAATCACCCTCATCAACGTTGGATGGAAAGACTCCACAGAAGGTATGGACTAGTAAGAAATCCTCTCTGACACATCCCATAGTATTTGGCTATGATTCTTATGTTCACATTCAAAGTAAAAATAGGAGTAAGCTAGATAAAAAGGTTGAAAAGTGTATCTTTATTCGGGATAAAGATGGTATGAAAGGGTATAAGCTTTGGAACATAGAAACTAAAAAGGTAGTGTATATCTAAGATGTGGTACTTACAGAAATCAATGATGTTTTCAAATAAGAAGTCCTACCAAGGAAGGAATAACGAGAGAAAATAAATTTTTAGTTGAAGGATGATGAATCGAACTCTACAAAAGAACATGAATTAGAAGAATAAGATCCTCATACTCCAGAATTGAGGAGATTGGTTTGTGAAAGAAGGTAGTCAAAAAGGTATACTCCACCTTATTTCCGTTTAAATTTTTCTTTGTTGGATATTTGGCTTAGGTTGATGGACAATTGGTTTGGATAGTTTTCTTTCATTGATGTTAACCCTCGGAGAGTGATCTTGTAGATTGATTTCAACCCTAAGAGATTAATGTCAACCCTTGGAGAAGTCTAGTAGTGAATTCTGGTAGCACAAAGGTATGGGTAAGGGATCCAAGTTTGTTTGAGGTATAAAGGCATGAAGATCATTTAATATGCAAGTAAGAATATTATAGATGAATAGTACATATCATGCCATTTTCGGTGATATGTGGTACGTCACCTAGTTCCCCGTGGTTGAGGAGATATAGCTTAGTGAAGTTGGAGAATCCTCATGAGTTATCTAGAAGCCCCCAAAAGGTCAAAGAAGTCAATTATTCTAGAATATCCTAGAAGAAGTGTACTAGTTGAATTTACGGTAACTAGGAGTTAATCGTGAGTAAAGTTGTTGCATTAAGAAAATAATTAAAAATAAATTAGTTGCAACGAGAAGTTGTGAGTTTTCTAATTATGGAAAAGTGGTCAAAGTGGTTGAAAAGAGAAATTATTTAAATAATAAAGTGGTTGCAACAAGAAAGTAGTTAAGGGTAAAGAAGTTATGACTTGACAAATTAAGGAATTGTTAGTTGCAACAAGAAAGTGGTTAGCCCTAAAAGGTGGAGAAAGAGGTAAAGCAGTTATAAGGAAACTTATAGAAGAAAGCACTTGGAAAGTATAAATAAGAGAGCAAGGGTCTCCTATTAGAACCTACCTACCTATTGAACATATTGAATATATATCTTGTGAAAGGTTTATTGCAGGTACTCATTGATATATCTGAAGTTATGCAAGTCTGAGAAAGAGAAAGTTTCAGTAGCTACAGAAATTCGGTAGTTTTGTAGCCGCTGGTGTTTTTGTTAGCCACGGTTTTTGGTAGATACAGAAATTTTTGGTGGCTACATAAAGTGGTAGTTTGATTAGTTGTGGTTGGTTTCGTAGTTGCAGGTTTCAGTAGCTACAGAAAGAAAGATTTTTGGTAGTCACGAGTGATTTGGAAGCTACAGTGAAGTTGACAGAGGTCGGGTATAGAATATCTATCTATAGTATCAAAAAGTATGTTATATGCTTGTGTAGTTGGATGTTGTTGCTTGTGTGAGACATGGTTATGGGAGATTGATGATTTTTCCTAGAGGGGTTATTGGCGGTATAGTACTTTTTATAGTGAATGGTTTTGAGGTAGATCTGTTGAAGTATATTGTTGGTTCATGTCTGAGTTTTATTAGTATGTATTATGGTACATTGTGAGAGTATTTTGTTAGTGGTCTTGATATATGATTGGTACACACTTTAGGATACACAATAGTGAGTTTTGACACATGATTTGATGTGAGGATTTATGGTATTTGGATCATGGATAGTATGATATATTGATAGAGGAATTTTGTTGGTTATATTAGTATGTCTTTGGTATATGGTTGAGGTACATGTTGGGTACATGGTTGAGACAAGTAGTTGATGAGTTGGCACATACATGAGGTGTATAAGTGATGATATTGGTACATCTTGATGATTCATAGTTAATGTTTAGTTGATGCATGATTGGTACATATTTGGTACATTGTTAGAGGCACTTGCTAGTAGTATTGTTGGCACATGGTTTATGGATGATGTGAAATATATGAATTGGTATAATTTTAGAAGCACATATTGATTATGGTACATATTGTTGATGTTTGTGAGTATTCTTAGTTGATGCACATCTTGGTGATATTGTGTATATGGTTGAGATTTGTCTCGATGATTGATCTTGGTGAATATATCTGATTTGGATGATGAGATTTATGAGATGTGTTGATGTGATAGGTTGTTGTGACAGGTTGTGTTGTGCATAGTTGATGCACTTGTGTTGGTATAGATTGTTGGTAGAGGTTATTACAGGTAGTTTGTTACAGGTTTTTGGAACATGTTGTTATAGGTTGTTTGGTGTAGGTTGATTGGTATAGGTTGTTACAGTTTCTTGGTACATGTTGATAGTGACATATTTAGAGTGGCAGTGGTTGATTCAGGGACAATGATAGGTTGTATAAATTTGGCATTTATATTTCATGGTGGTAGGACGAGGCAAGGATAGGTGGTTGTAGTTGTTGATACTGAGAGTGGGGTGAATCAGTATCAAGTACAATTTAAAACCTTTTTCAACTTATACTTAAACCATTCAACGATATCCAATGAGCAATGAACAATAGTATAAGAGTTACACCAATACACCATAATACACCATGCACAATATATGAGAAATAATCAATAGTTTTTTGTTCAAGGGAAGTAATGACTTCCATAGGTAGCTACAGCTTCCAAATGTAGAGGGAGGGATAAACCTCTAAGAGGAAGATAAAATCCTCCAATATCAAGAGAGAATTGAACTCTCCATCCTTACCCCTTCCTTCCACCCAATAATATATGAGAGATAATAAAACTTTACATTAAATCATCACCATCAACCAATCATCACATAGAACCTGATAATGCTTCCTGAGACTTCTTCAGTTTCTGCAATTCTTCAATTCTTGGATTACTCTAATCCTGTAGATAATATTACTCAATGTATTCTCTGAAACACCTCCAATTTTCACTCCTTGAATCCTCCCCAAAAAGAGGTTATAGAAATAATGGTAGACTTTATTCAATTCTGGTTTGTTCAGAAGACACAACTTGTACATCATGCCCTGCGCTCAATATTTAACCTATGATTCCAAAACTCACACACTAGAAACTAAAGTATGTACTCTTTCCAATGGAAGTGGTCCCACTTCATTTGGATTCTGTATGAAAAAATTATGATTGTTTTACCCGGAACACATGTTTATTGACTAGCTTCAGGACTGGTCACAAACCCTATCTTCCATAGAGTGTATCTCCATAATTATAGTGAATCAAGAGCTGAAATTTTTACCAGAGGTACCTTGATATGTCTTCTCAATACCATAGCGATTTCACCATCTGAATCATTCTAGAAAAAAAAAAATAGAAAAAATGGTAAGGTGACTTGAAAATAACATACCTTAGAACACATCACCAAAAGACTTCATCCTCCCTTGAAATCTGGCCTTCTTTTACTTCTTAGTCCCTCTGAAATTTGAATTTTATCAAATGAATGTATAATGATGTTTATTTATACCATTTATGTCAATTCCTTTTAACATTAGGGCCGACCTGACACTTTCCTATTTTTTAATTCTTTTCTTTAATTATCTTCAGGGCCTACATGTACAATTCACTTTGTCATCTTCAAAAATTCATTTCTCCTCAACCATGAGGATCCACGTGATGTGCCACATACCACCGAAAACAACATGATGTATATTATCCATTCATGGGTGTTGTATATGCATGTGCATTTTCCTTCATGTCCAAATATCTTTATCAATCTTGCGGTCCAAAACCCATGACTAGGGTTGACATCAATGAAAACAACCAATCTTCCAACAGTAGCCACCTTATAATTGGAGTCGTAGAACCAGGGAGTTGGAGCTTCATTTAGGTTGGAGCCCAAGAATTAGGGGGTTAGAGCCTCCTTCTGGTTGGATACAGAGAATTGGGTGGTTGTAGCCACCTTCCGGTTGGAGCCAGAGAACACAGGGGGTTGGATCCTCCTTCTGGTTGGAGCCAGAGAATTATAAGTTGGTGCTTCCTTGAATGTAATTATTAAATACATATAAGAAAATAATTCCATGGTTTTCTCCCGCATTGGGTTTCCATGTAAAATATTGGTGTACCATGCATTGTGTGGATGTGTCTATTATTGTTTATTATGAATTGATGGATGTTAATGTTTTATGATGCAATAATATATTAATGATGAACTAATGAACATTGTTGAATAAGTTAAAGGAATATACATTGTGGTTAAAATGATTAATAAGTGGTATAAATTATTCATTATTGATTCACCCCCCTCTCAGTAATCCAACAATTAGTACAAGAGTCGGTTCCTTCAGGAAAATAATTTAACCACTAGAAAGAGATCATGGAATATACTAAGAATGGAGTACCAATGTTTGATGGTCAGAGTGGCCTAGAGTATGAGATATGGAGCTCAAGTACGAAAGTATTTTTAAAAGCACAAGGATATGATATTTGGAAATCAATTGTTAAAGGATATGATAGTGCAAAAAGGGAAAAGACTGCAGCCAAGAAGGAATTGAAACCAAAAAACAAAATTGTAATGGATTTCATTTTGGAAGGACTATATGATTTAGTAAAGGACAAAGTGGGTAAATGTTCATCAGCTAAATAATTTTGGGATAAGTTACATAATATCGATTCTTCACCCATCACAAAGTTAGAGAATGTTAAAGAAGATGTAGGTACATATCAAGAGGAACGATTCTCATCGTTTTAGATAGATTAAGAAGAAGAAGATTTTGAATTGACATAAGCCAACATAAGTGAGTTTTTTTTCTTTAATTGTGAAAAGCACGGACATCTAGAAATTGAATGCCCTTACTTGAAAATTGAAAATACTAATATTGAAAATATAGACCTGATTAATTCTTTATATTAACTAAACAAAGAAAGAGAAGAAAATAAGTCACTCAAGATAGAATTGATGAAGCAAAAGGAAAGTATTCAAAGTTTCGAAGAAGCCCAACAAATCATCGAGAACTTAAGAGCTTAGCTAGAAGAATCTAGAAAGGTTGAAGAAACTATAGAAGATCAAAAGCAGTGTTTGGAAGCCAAAATAGAATAACATAAGGAAGAAGTAGAAAAGAGAGAGAAGATATTGACATATCATCTCAAGGAAAGAAATAATGATTTAAACCAGCTTGAGGAAGAGTTGGTCAAGAATAGAGAATACTTGAAGAATAAATAATCATATTGAAAATATAACTTGAGGAAGCAAAGACAACAAAAGAAGTCATGAGGATTCAGATGATGAAGAAAGAAGAAGAGGTTGAGAATATTTAAAAATAAGTTGTCACACTAAGAGTACAAGTTGTCAAGCTCATCACGAATGTTGAAGAGAAAGAAATAACCACATCATCAGTTGAAGAGAATATCTCCAGGTTTCTAGAAATGAAGAATGAAAAGAAGCCAAAGACTTATGCATAAGTCATAAGAGGTTTGATGAAGAAGTAATAATGCAAGCCCTTGAAGAAGAACACTCCATAAGTTCAAAATACTCGAGAAGAAGACTACAGAAGAAGATCCTCCACGATCAAGCCACAAAGAATCCTCAATGATGATCATGATAATCCAAGGTAGGAATTCATAAGGACTACACCACAAAGAACATTAGTCACTCCCAGGTATGTAAATTTATTTTCTAGTAATTGTTTTTATTGTACTAAATTTGGACATAAGGTTTCATATTGCAGGGATTATGTAAGAAATGTTTAAGAAATAAATGCTTATGTGGCCCCACATAACATTGAGTGCTACAAAATCCACAACTATGGTCATATAGTTCAAAATTTTAGAAGCATGGAAATGCCATCCATGAATAAAGAAATAGATATGAGATACACTAAGATTTGGAAAAGAAAAGAACAAGAAAAAGAGAAAGTGAAAGAAGAATCGATGAATAAATACTAGGTCCCAGAGATTGCAGGATTTGCAGTAGTACGATAAAAAAAAGTACATATGAATAAAGAACAGGTTCAAGAGATTATACTTTTAGGAATTGTAGTGAAAGATAAATCCACAGACAGAAAGAAATAAGTTAGAGTTCAAAGATATGTTGAGTCTACCAACAAAGATGATGATGACTCTGCATCCATGTGGATTATTTTATGAGCCATCCAACTTAGAGACTCCTAGTAAATATGTATGTTTAATAGGGGGAGTCTATACAACAACTCTACAGATCAGAGATTTATCTTTCGAGTAGTTTGAAGTATGATGTTGCAGATGTTTGATAGAGACATCTTCATATTGGTTCGATAGTAGAAGTACAGAATGATAGATTGGTTTATTGAGAAATTATTGTTCTGACACAAGTGTTAGTTGGGCATAGTTACATAGGAAGAAGTATATGGTTGTATTCAGGCATATATATTGTTAACATAGGTTGTTCCAGGCATGCATAGTTTGATATGATAGAGAAGATCAATGGACACATTTGATGATCATTTGTAGCCAAGAAAAATCTAGAATAGTACAAGGATAGATGGGTAAACATAGTGGATAGTTGAGTAGCAGAGTCTTGGATAGTATGGACAGATATGGATCCTTAGTATGAACATTTAGAAGGTTCAGATAGATAATATATGATAGTGGATGAGAGCATGGATTCAGAGATTGGGTTCACATATTTTTTCAGAGAGTGGTTCAAAGAATGGTTAAAAGATAAAGGAATATTATCATAATGGATGATAATGATACAAGAATATTTGAATTCTTATTCTTGAATGCTTTTTATATATTTCAGTTGATTACGCAAGGAATCACCAATGGACAAAAACTCCAAAAGGAAGCAGGTACGGGAAGCCCTACAATTTTGATACACGACATCTTGCAGAAAAGTCAAAGGACGAGAAATAGAAGCAGGAAGATAGGCAGAAAGATCATTTAGAGAAGTTGTCATACAGAGAGGTAAGAACAAAGGTATGATTCCAGGAGAAGATATGATAGATATGATCATAGAGGGATCATTGGCATCCATGCCATAATAATTTCATCAAAGTGATACCATTTTTCAAAGAGGGAGAGATTAATCAAATGCGGGGAGAGAGAGTAATCAGAGGCTTAGAAACAAAAATAAAGATAAAAGGAATTTATATAGGGGGAGAAAACCCAAGGAGAGTCCAGTTAGGAGGAGCAACCCACTACTACATATGACCCAATTTTCCATGGTTTTTCGTTACTATTGCCACACATATCTGTCACACTTTCTACGAAGGAAAACAATTTTTTTCCGTGGTACTTTTTTCGTCGTTGTATCCACGTATTCATTTTTTGTGGAAACAATGACGAAATCAGACCGCCACGTGGCACCATATTAAAAAGAAGCATATTTTTTTCGACGGAAATATCGTTACAATATCAACGGAAAAACATGGAAATAGCAACGACAAAGTGTGTCAGAGTAAAAACCCCACCATTGGCTTACGACGCAGATTCCATACTTGTGATAGTTAAAGTGTGTAAAGTAGCGATGAAATATCATCGCAATAGAGACACACAAGCATGGCAAAGAAAAACACCTATCAATATCTTGTGACGCAGATGACATATCTGCGACGGTTAAAGCATGGAAAGTAACGACGAAATATTGTCGCAATAGTGATGAACAAGCGTGGTAGAGAAAAAGCACCTATCAATAGCTTGTGGCACAGATGCCATACTTGCGACGATCTGATCGTCGCTATTGCCATGCCTTCTGTAGGTTTTTTTTTTAAAAATGATAGTTTTCCGCTGCTTTCTAAGAAATCTCCTGTCACATCCTTTTATGTGGATAAGGAAATATCGGTTATGATTTTGAAACATGGTCTGATATTAGGGCATATTCTATCTCATTTTTCAACATTAAATAGGAAATCTCAAGAATATTAGCAATTTTTGTGTATTTAACTATCACTGGAGAATCAATGAGAGCATCATTAAGTTTTTGCATTTATGTATTCAGAAATTGATTTTAAACAACAAAAAATATCGATTTCGTGAAGATTTATGTCATCGAATTCCGGCCAAAAAAAACAATTTGTAGAACAGTTAAAAAATGCCCAATTTTCCATGTCAATTCTAAAGTGGTTGTAGGAGCATATCAATTCCAAATTCTCACACCGACCAACGTTCTCTCCATCCATTTGAATTTTCCATGTCAGTTTTGAAGTGGGTGTGGAAGCATATCAACTCCAAATTCTCACCCCTACAAATGCTCTCGCCATCCATTCGAAGAATCGTGGAAAATTTGGTCATGTAGCTTGAATATATCTAGTTTGAGAAAGCTTGATGAAGTAGCACGATAATTCTATCTGGTGACACACAATGACATGTGAACAGTTGATTTGTTAAGTTTAAGAACAATTAGAATTCTCTCAAGTCATGTTCCTTGCAAATATGGATGGATAAAATGTGTCATTGTAAGGTCATCAATGCTTTTCTTTCCTAAAACACATGTTACAACATACTATAAACAATGCAAAGTGAAGGAACCTTGAAGTGAGATAGACTTAGGGAAGCATGACATTGAGAAGCCAATAAACCTAGGAAAGTGTGAGAAGGCATATAGCACTTATGACTTAATTCAAAGACATATGACACTTATGATTTAATTCTCTGATGTTGTAGAGACATAATATATTTTTGGACATGAATAATGTTATGTCTAGTTTATGCTTTTATGCATTTAAGCATAAATCCATTACAAAAACATCAAATTAAAACATAGCCAAAGAGTTATTTGTTCCTTCATTAAATCAAATGCTACAAATTAGAAACAATTCCATTATAGGAAACAGTAGAATGCAAAGGGTTACTACTTGTTCTTATGGTAATTGGAAGGTCTCTACATGATCAACCCCATGCAACATGGATGAATGTTCAGTACATGCTTTCTCAAGGGAAAAAAATACATAATTATCAATAAATAACACTTCTAAAATGCATGGTAAAAAGCATAGTTATATTTGAAGAAGTCTGTGAATGCTTTTTGGACATGGGAATATTTTTAGAGGCTAACATATCTGTTGATCCATTCTTAGACTTGGAGTTTTATGTTCATAAGTTGAAAAGGAAAATTGCTTACATAATCTCAACAAAACTTGCAAGTCAAATCTTGTGAATCTAGTAAGAAATCAAAATAGTGGATGAGCTAAAAATAGTGTGTCTTTTATTGAGCACGGTGTACTATGACAATGGGATATCTATTGGATAGAAATATATTATAGTTTATAGACACAACAACAAAAAATGCCTAAGAAAACCAAATTTATTTTTAATGTGCAATGGCCTCTCGATTGAACCGGGGTTGTTGTGGAACACCCCTCTTCCCTCCTGATAGTGGAATGAATTTGGGGTGATCAACTTGAAGATTATAAACTTAAGCAGTGCACCACTCTAGTTCAATATGTGTTTATACTAAAAGAAATCTTGTGAAGGGAACACGTTAACTCCTCCACTCTATATCAAGGTGCATAAAATGAAGGGAGGAAGCTTGAATTATAAGAAAGCTTGAACAAGTTAAATCCTCCACTCTACATTGTTATTGCCACACATATTCCTCCAAGAGGTCAGTTCGTTGAGTTGGATATGACTTTGATAGGCCTCCAAAGGCCAAGTGTCTTCAATCACCACCAGACCCTAGCCCTAGGGTGATGTTAATCCCTAAAAGGTGATGTTTTGGCCTCCAAAGGAAATTTGTTTGGATTGTATGGGATAGGTGAGATCCTCCAAGGTGTCTCTTAGGCCTCCAAAGGAATTTCATCATCATTTAGTGTGTGGGCCCTGGTATCCAACCTATGGGATTCAAGCCCCAAGGAAGCCCAAGCTAGGCTTGTTATTCCAAATATGTCCACCAAACAAGGTCCTGCAAAGACAATGAATACACCCTCCAAGGATCTCAATTCAAATGCATCATGATGAGTAAACAAAATCAATAAAAGAGCCTTCATTTCTTCTCCATTTTTCTTGTGTACTAGGTACCCATAGAAGGATTTGATTATTGTTGAAACTAAAATTCCCTACAATGTGGAACATTTACATCTTCCCCTTTACACAACGACATCTTATTCCCTTCAACCACTTGTAAGGACTCTTGAAAATTTGGGGAATGAGAGAATGGGGAGTTGCAATGCTTAATTTCCTCATTTATCTTGATGGACCCAAAAGTATATGGAATAAATATAATGTCATGAGTCAAGTATATAGGTGGATTTTTTACTACGTCGCATAGAGAACCAATTCCTCCTAACTTAGTGGACCTAAAAATAATATAAAATCTAATGAAGAACTAAGTGCTAGGTATGTGGGATGATTAAGGAATCTGGGGGAAACATAAAGAGAGAAATCCTCTAATATATATGAACCTAAGAAATATACGAAATACAATTTATCTTAAGGTGTTGGGCTTGTGGGAAGATTTTTGAAGTTAGGATATTACAAAGGGTGAAATCCATTATGGTTTTGTAGGGATAAAAATATTTATCTGATATGATTTGCACTGAGGATTTAGCATATGGAAAGAGATTGTTGGATGATCCTTTTAGGCTCCAAGTTGTGACCCTTTTGAGCTTCAACAGATTGTTGTTGGTTTGTCTATCCAACAAATCAATAAGAAACTCATGACATGAAAGGGAGAAATAGGATATGAATTTTAATAACTTATTTTTCCCTTCAATGGTAGGTTTGTAGTTGGCACGCTAGGCTTCACAAATGACAATAGGCCTTAGTAATATAAAAGGGACTTAGAGTTGTAACTCATATGCATCTGACTTCTTTCCAACCAATAGGTACATACCTCAGAAAAGTATCTAGATCGTACATGACCAAATGACATCCAACCAATAGGCACAAACCTCAGACAATTAGCTAGCTCATACACTTTCTAGGATTATTGACGATGATAGGTTAGGTCATCCATATTCAATATCATCCTCGTGGATGCTATATGGGTTTGACAGGAGCATGAATACTTTAAGAGTGCATACCCATACTGTCATTTCACTCTCAACAAAAAGATTATGTGATGATGCATTTATCGTCCAACAAATATCCATTTAATTTAGAAGTAAGGAACAATAGAGAGCTTAAACTTTTAATGAACATAAACCTCGAAAAAATCAAGGTTTAATGGCCCCAATTGTTACGACTCCAAGCGAAGTGAAAAGTGCATTTTTTTTTTGTTTTTAGGTAGGAAGGAAATGACGACAACAATTAAACCACACCATCCGATGATGAACACCACACATGCAGATTAGGCAACAAACAACAACGAATCTACACACTAGCACATCGAGCAACTGGGTGAAACATGCATAAATTAAAAAGAAAGAAATGACTACCTGCCTGACACAACACGACAATGCCTACAAGCTAAGGACAATGTCCACAATCCCCACACAACGGCCTCGACGAACAGTAACTAGAACCTCTATGGCACACAAAACCAAACGCATGAAGGCATTACAACCCAAGCACCAACAACAACTACAATGAACAACGCCCACAATGGGAAGGACAAACTCCATCCAAGTTATCATTCACCTCTATCCATTAGGGCACGCAATGATCCCCTCATCTAGAATCATGTCGTCGCCAGGTGATAGGTGTGACAGTAACCATGGAACAACCAACATATCTAGACCTTTAACCCAAGCTAAAATCAATGCGCTAGGAGATTGAATTAACCGCCAACCACAAGACGACTAACCCCAACACCCAAATGATAGGCCAACAGACACAAGGTGACAAACATCTATTAATTAAATTGTGCAACTAGTCGAAGGGTTCTTTCTTTCTTAAGAGACACTTTTTATCAACGAATTCTCCCGCACTGTGAAACAAATATAATTGAGTAATAATTATAAACTTCATGTGCAGAAATTTTCTATTTTAAATATCTATGTAGTGAAAGCAATAATCAGTCATTTTCTCAACCATATATATATAAATATAGAGAAAAGGTTTAAATAAAGAGAATAGAGTTAGACAACTAGTGATAGGTCAATGGAAAACTTGTATCTCACAAAAACTTTAGAAAATAATTGAAGAACTCAAGGTCATATCTCACAATATGTTCATCAACGTTTGTGCACACTTATTAACATCTCTCCAATGAAATTTTAGTTTTATAAATAAACTTAAACTTTTAAATATGAAAAGAAAATAATGCAAAAGAATTATCACATTATTCTTTTTAAAAGATGATTAAAAAGGGGGATACTTTGGCATATAAGACAACTACACACAATTAAAAGTTTATATAAAAAGGGTATAATTACATGACTGATCTAATTAAAACTTTGATATACTTACAGAACTTACAGAGATGATACAATTTCTGAAATAAAACATTGATATAATTAAACGTGGTAGAATTCAAATGTGGATAGAGTTAAAACGTTGACATGATTAAACTTTGGCATAACTACAAAATAATATAATTGTAGAATTGATATCAAAGTTAGTAGTAATTAAAACTGTTGATATACAGAAACATTTCACATGAATACCCAACAGTTATTCACCTACAAAAATGTTGTCAAATGCATGCAACATTGTCCTTTCGTAATGTTGTCAGTAACAATGTAATTAAAGTTGTTTGTTATTAAATGTTATTGTATCCTTGAAGTCACTGCCAACCATCCATATTGTTATTTATTGATAGCATTAATGAATCCAAGAAAGATCGTTGTCAACAATGTGTAAGGCAGTCTAACAAAAATTTATTGTATCTATTAATAGATCTATTGCCCAGTCTTTTGATAAAACTATGGATAACTATGTGGAAAAATATTGAGTAATGTGGGTTATTTATTGTGTAGCAATATGGGTGAAAGGCCTGGTAAAATATAATTAAAACGCTACAATATTTAAACTCTAGGTAACATGATAATCGCTATTCATGTAATCAATAATCACATAACCTAAAATCGTTATTCACATAACAGATAATTGTTATTCCTATAATCATTATTTACATACACTAAATGTTGTTGTCTTATTTTTACACAGAATACATCTAAGAAAATGTTGTCAATCGTTGTCATATAAAAGATCTCATTGTGTTCCAACATATATATAATTCATTACTAATAAATCAATAAAACCATACTAACATGCTATGTAAAATGATAAGGTGAATTTGAAACTCTCAACATTGGAACTCTGCCCAGCAATCATTGTGTAAAATTTCATTTTAAAGGGGATTTAAACACTAAGAAGGATGGCTCGCTACCCAGCAATTTTGCTGCCTAGATTTGTTGTGGTTAGAGAAAATAGACGGAGCATAAAAATTCAATGTCATACAGATGTAGGTTCATTGTGAAAGGAATGAGACTTATCATCATGCTGTAAATTATTACCCAAAAATGTTGGGAAACATCCAAAGGAAACACTGGGATATCAAAACTTAAAAACGCAGACGTATACATAATTTAAAACACTGATATTTTTCCAATCGAGGAGCTAGGAACAATGATTAAAGTCGCTAAATCTAAAAAGTGAATGCAAATTCGTTGCCACCCAATATATAATCGATGCTATGGTGAAAGGGATATCGTTGGTAATAATTTATTAAATAAATATTGTCTTGATACATATCATAAAACGATGTCCCAAAATCTTTTTGTCAAACATTAAAAACTGTCCAAGCACAGTCAATAGGAAAAAGGGTAATCGTTGACTTTACAGAGGGTAATTCGAAGACAAGTAAAATGGTAAAACACAGAGTTGATATAAAAACATAGAGAGTATTAAGTTGTTCACGGAGAGGAATGGTAAACAATACACATAATTACTCAATCACAAGAAGTCTCAATGACAATCATTCAACCAAGAATCAATCAACGTAGAGATCAGTAAGGGTAGACAATTGGGAAAAATTTTATCCTTCGCTCATCATCCATGCACAGAAAAGCAGGGCACTAGAATCTATAGGTCTATAAACACCGAAGTGATGACCATTGATTCATCTCCTGGCTAACTACTTAGGCATGGACTGATGACCTAGGGATAAGGGCAGAAGATAAAGCACAATCTAATAATAATAATCAATAAAACCCACACATATAAGTTACTATCAGAACTTGGGTTCTCTAAAGGAAATCCATCAGAAAATAGCAAGCAAGGGGATTATAATATCGTAGGAAAGCAGGGGCAAGACAATGCATGGAAATGAAATATTAAATGAGCACAGATAACTAACATGAGTAAATTTAAATTGATTGCAAGTAACAATTAAACCAGCATAGCTTAGCCAAACGTGATTGCTCAGTAGTTTATGTCCCGCACACACTCTATCCATATTCTAGTTGTCGACCGATTGACCTCACCAATTCCTCCCAGACAATGCTAGGGGTACTCGTCTTCCCCCTGAGCCCCTCTAGTCGCAAAGGAGCCACACACACTATACCAAAGAATAGCTAGAACCCAGATCTCCTCGCAAGGTCAAGCTACCACTGGTTACCCGAGCTGGGTATCCCAACTCCCACAATATAAGTCAATCAAGACACAAATTTTTCAACGTAACATTACGCATAAAGATCAGATCCATACTCCTCCTCCTCCATCCTTTTTATAGAGTTTTTAAATGATTTATTTCCTAAATTCTCATTTAATTTATTTTTCAATATTTTAATTAGCATAAAACCTCCCCCGTACACATGTCACCCATCCCCCTAGTTGCACCAGAAATTAAATTCATTATTTATTTAATTATTCCTATTTCCCTCACCCACCAAAAAACATTCCTAAAAACGCTCTTTGGTGTCCCAATATTCTCTTACACATTTTAAATGACTTACGCCTTTACTAAATGCCTAGTTAAGTTCATAATTAGAAAGTTCTTAAAGGCAAGATTCCTTACTATGTCAGACATTCATCTTTTTCCTTACATTTCCCCCTTTTTTTATGTTTCCCCTTTTTCCCTTAGTTTCCAATTTTTTTCAAGTTTCCCTCTTTTCCCTTTATAACTAAAACTCAAATTAGCAAGTGTAGAAAAAACACCTTTTACCCCGTTTTCTTTTTAATTAATAATTTTTCATTAGCATAAGTAGAAAAAAACAATCATTTCCCTTTTAAAATTGTAATCCCTATTGTAATTTGATTTTAATAATTTAATTGAATTTCTTACCCCCTTCTTGTTATAGGTTTAATTATAATTATTAATTTTTCACCACATGTGTTACTTAGACCTAGATTTTAATTTCACTAGGTTGGGCTACATTTTTATTAGGGAAATGTTTTTAAAATATTACTTATCATGCCATTCATTTTAAGGCCAACTAGGTTTATTCACTTACCCGTTGAAATCGTGGCATTCCCTTCAGGATGCACTAGGTTCTCCAAGGGTTCCACTCGCCTTCTTTTGTTTTCCTTGCGCAACGTGCCCTTCAGGATGCACTACGTGCTCCAAGGGTTCCACTTGCCTCTTTTGTTTCCTTGCACGATGTGCCCTTCAGGACGCACTACATGCTCCAAGGGTTCCACTCACATTCTTGACTGACATGGTAGACATCAAAAAACCCTAGAGTCAATACTCTTCCAGGTGATGTTGTGGGCGACTGAGGGCCTCTAAGGAATAAGGACCTTGCCTTATTGCGCACCCCTTAGAATCATCGTGAGTGACTGTCACAGTCTTCCCTCACGTCATTGTGGGTCTTATCGAACTAGGTAATCGTTAACCTACAATTTGAGCCATAGTGGGAGTGCTAGTAGGCTACGACAGGGTTGTTTTCCACACCTCTACCTCAAAGTCTCTGGTTGTCGTACGTGACCCCTCTACTCCACATCTGAGTCTGTTCGACAAGTTATTGTCATCCTGCATCATAAACAATCATGTCAGCAATAATAATCAATCATCATAACATCCAATCAAATGTACATATGTCATATCAACAACAATCAAACCCCAATAGTCCACTCCCTGACTCAATCCAGAGTCCAAGGGGTTTCATCGATGCCTCTACATCCTCGAGGTCCAAGGTCCTGCACACTCAGGAGAACCTAGTCAATAGCACCTGTCTATGTAAATACACAAAATAACATATCATCATATCCATAATTCCTGATAATCATAATCAAACGGCTAATAGTATAATAATTTGGGTCACTTGCAAGAAAGTATCCTCAAAGAATAAGTTCTCTCAGTGTGCGCAAGAGCAGGATGTTACATACACCCCCTCTTGGTCTAAAATTTATTCTGAATTTTCACAGTATATAAGTGCCGAAATAATTTGTATCACAGTATCACAAGTCTATCTATCAAACAAAAATGGAAATTGTTGGCGCATATCATATGCGTACTCCCAGGTCGCCAAGTGCGGACTATAGTTGTCCCACTGGACCTTGACCTGATCTACTGTTCGATGTCATATCTATTGAATGCAATGATCTAGGATGAGGATTGTCTCAATCGTGAGCACACCCTTATCCGATACTTGCAAGGAACTCATGTCAATAACATGTGTAGGATCACTAATATAATGTCTCAAAACAAATACGTGAAAAGAATTGTGCATATGCCTCAAAGAATTAGGCAAGGCTAGTCGATAGGCCATGGGCCCCTTCCTTTCCATGATCTCGAAAGGTCCCATGAACCTAGGAGATATTTTAGCACCCTTTCCAAACTTGATTGAACTATTAAGTGGTTTCACCTGAAAGAAGACTCGATCACCAACTTCGTAACTATGGTTGAAACAGTGTGCATCGGCATAACTCTTTTGTCGATCTTGCGCTTCTTTGATCCTTTGCCTTATTGTTTTCATTTGATATTTCATTTCTTTGATCACTTCTGGTCTCACTAGGACCCTATCCTCAAGTCGATCTCAACTCAAAGGTGTATGACACGATCTCCCATAAAGAAACTCGAAAGACGCCATCTTAATGGTGTTTTGGTAACTGTTGTTATATGTGAATTCTACCAATGGAAAGAATTATTTCCAATGCTTTTGTTGGTCCATCACATACATACGCATCATGTCCTCCAAGATTTGATTTGTTCATTCAGTCTTCTCGTTTGTCTCTGGGTGATACATAGTACTAAAGTTAAGTTGGGTTCCCAAGTCCTCTTGGAAACTAGTCCAAAACCATCCAGTAAACATCGATCCTTGATTGGATATATCCTCTTAGGCACGCCATGTAGCCTCACAATCTCACTAATGAAAAATCTAGCTATGTCAGGTTCCTGATACGTCATATGCACAAGAATAAAATGAGCACTCTTCGTCAAAGTGTTGACTACCACAAAAATCAAGTCGTGTCTCCTTGTCGTCAGTGGAAATCCAACAATGAAATCCATCAAAATGAGCTCCCATTTCAATTCCAAAATAGTGTGTGGTTGTAGTAATCCTACTAGATGTCTATGTTTAGCCTTCACCTACTGAAATTCTAGATATCTTGCCACATAGTTGACTATGTCTTCCTTCATTCCTTTCCAAAAGAATAAGGGTTTAAGGTATGCCCTCATCTTCTTGACTCTAGGATGAACCATGTACACTTATTTTTTAGCCTCGTTTAGGATCAAGATCCTCAACTCGTCGTTCATTGGTATGTAAATTCGATTTTTAAATATCAATAATCCATCATCGTCTGACATAAATCCTTCAAATCTTAGTACCATCATGTTGTTTTGTCTGATTAAATACTTGACCTCTTTGTACCAATCATCGTCACGCTATAAAGTTAGAATATTTTCACGTAGATTCGTCTGAAGAGGCAACACCGAAAAGATGTGTGGTCTCTGACTCAATGCATCTGCCACTTGTTTCACTATTCCTTTTATGTAAGTGATCTCGAAATCATACTCGCTAAGAAATTCCGACCAACGTCGTTGTCGCACATTCAGGTCACTTTGCGTAAAGATGTGTTGTAGTCCACAGTGGTCTATTTTTAGTTCAAATTTTTGTCCAATAAGGTAGTGTCTCCAAACCTTCAAGGCATACACAATGGATAACAACTCCAAATCGTGTGTCGCATATTTCTCCACATTCCTTCTCAACTTTCTCAAGATGTAAGAGATCACTCGATTGTCTTGCATCAAGACTTCGCTTAAGCCTTCCTTGGATGTGTCAGTGCATCCCAAGAAGTTTGCGCCCATGTTAGGGACCTTTAGTATCTTTGTTGTTGTCAACGGCTCTTTGAGCCTCCAAAAGGATTCCATGCATTTCTCGGTCCAAACAAACTTCTTGTTCTTCTTCTTCAATTTCGTGATCGAATTTTCTATCTTCAAAAATCCCTCGACAAACCATCGATAGTATCCTACTAAACCCATGAATCTACTCAGTTTAGGGACATTCGTCGATGCAGTCCATTCCATAATAGCCTCGACCTTTTCTAGATCCACATTGATACCTTCGTCGGAGATGACATGCCCTAAGTAGTGAATCTTTGATTGATAAAATGAGCATTTAGACAATTTCCCATACAATTTGTGCTCTGGCAGACATTGTAGTACCAAGCACAAGTGCTTGTCATGCTCCTCCATCATCTGAGATTAAATCAAAATATAGTCAATGAATACATGGACGAACTTTTCCAAGTACTCATGGAACACCTCATTGATCAAACTCATAAATACCCCTGGGGCGTTCGCCATTCCAAATGGTAAAACGATAAACTTGTAATGTCCAAACCTTGTCTTAAAGGCAGTCTTAGGGATGTCATCCTCCTTGATTTGTAACTATTGATACCCTAATCTCGAGTTGATCTTTGAAAACATCATTGCACCCTTCATATGATCAAACAGATCATCAATCCTTGGCAACGGATATTGATTCTCGATCATTGCCTTGTTCAATTGACGGTAGTCAATGCAGAGTCTCCATGACCCATCCTTCTTTCACATGAAAATAACAGGCGCACCCTATGGTGACACACTTGGACGTATGAATCTCGGGTCCAGCAACTCTTTCAGTTGCATTCTCAACTCCTATAACTCTGGGGTCGACATCTGATAAGGCATTCTTGGTATCAATTCAGTCTCTGGTTTTAGGTCTATGGTAAATTCCAATTCCCTCCCTGGTGGCATCCTAGGTAACTCCTCCGGGAAGACATCCACAAACTCTCTCACCACTAGAAGGTTTTCTAGACCTTTCGCTACTCCCTTTTCATTTAAAACAAGGATCACATAAAGTTTATACCCCTTGTGAATGCTCTTCTGTAGCTGCAAGGAGGAGATGAACCTCAGGAAAAATCCTTGGTTCTGACCTACAATCACGCATATTTGTCCCTCATCATCAACCAAGATCAATCATTTCATCTTACAGTTGAGTATCACCTCATGTGATTTCAACCAGTCCATATCGATCACGAAGTCATAAGATCCTAAGATCATGACGTATAGGTTGGCCCTGGTGACAAACTCTCCCAGGTTAAGAGTATAGCCCATAACCTTCCCTCCAACCTTTTGTTTGGCTCCCAAATCCACCTCTACAAATATAAACTCATCATGTTAGACTGCCTTTACCTTAATTATTTTTAGCACTGCACCTGAAATGAAACTACTGAGATCTATAAAAATACTAAGGGTTTGGTCAGCGACAGTATCTGATGTCTCGAGCACAATCGATTGGTGCTCTGCCTAGAATTTATTCATCATTGCATGAATCTAATGGGCCTTGCCCAAATATCTCATAGTAGTGGTTCTAGCTGATCCAGATGCTCTAGTCCTCTCCACTGGGAAGTCATGCTGGTAGTGTGGCTACCCACATGTCCAACACCCCTTCTTTGGTCCAGTACTCCTGGTACCTAAAGTAGAATTTGACGGCCCATCAGCCTGGAATCCTGGTAGGTTATGTTGAACAAACCTAATATGATGTTGTTGCGGTCGACGATGTTGTTGATGATATGGTCCTTGGTAAGGAGTCTATTATTGATGCGTTGGTCATCGAGGTGTAGTGAAAGTGGATCCTCTCTGGAAGCCACAATATCTCAGTGAGCGCCTAGCTAGCGTCTGATGATGTTTCACACCAGATGACACCTTCCCTACTGGTCTCGTTGGGGTCCATCTTTGAACCTCGTTGATAAGATCCTCCTCTACTATGAGGGCCTTTTGGACGACATCATACAAGGTCTAAGGTATCATAATCCTAAAATTTTCATGTATGCTGACATTAAGGCCAAACAAGAACATGTTGACCTTAAGTTTCTCAGTATTCAGGTGTGGAGCATATCAAAGAAACTCCATAAAATGGGCCTTGTACTTGGGCATTGTACATCCACCCTATCACAAGGCGTTGAACTCATTGAGCTGACACTCAATGAATTCATCTAATAGGTACCTCTCTTGGAACTGTTCCTCGAACAGTTCCCATGAAATGTCTTCGACGACCATGTTCAATTGTGGCAAGAGTGTTGTCCACCATAGAAGAGTGATCCCCTTCAGTTGAAAGACTGCCATCTGGACCTTCATGTTGGAGGTATAGTCACGAAGTGCAAATCACATCGCCATATTCTCAAGCCATGCCTCAGTGGCTGCGTCATCTGGGGCACCAAAGAACTCAGGAAATTTGACCTTCTTGAGTTCGCAGTGAATGCTACCAGTATCGACCGGAGTGTGCAGAGGACCCTCAGGGGGTTTCGGCTCCCTGGCCTCATCTCTTTCCAAACAGTTTATCATTTCCTCATACATCCACTGAAAATACCTCATCAGTCCAACCACATCACCCACCTTTATTTGTTCCTACCCGACAACTTGTTCGCCTCCCTAGGGGTTAGACCCCTTAAGCGTGGATGCTACTAGAGGCATCATGCCTCCTCCCCTAGCACCACACCATCTACCTCTACGGTGTCCTCTAACCATTATTACCTGCATGAATACAAATCAAATTAATTAGCAACCTTATAATCAGAAATCAAATCAACAACATCCCTAGTGATCCCAAAGTCGCGGGTCGAAACCCGCTTTGATACCATATGTAATGACCCCAATTATTATGACTCCAAGCGAAGCAAAAAGTGATTTTTTTTTTTTTAGGCAAGAAGGAAATGACAACAACATTTAAACCACACCATCTGATGACAAACACCACGCACACAGATCAGGCAACAAAAAAAATGTCTCTACACACTAGCACATCGAGCAACTAGGTGAAACATGCGTAAATTAAAAATAAAGAAATGATTACCCACCCGACACAACACGAAAACGCATACAAGTTAAGGACAATATCCACAATCTTGACACAACAGTATCGACGACCAGTAACTAGAACCTCTATGGCTCACAAAACCAAATTCATAAAGGCGTTACAACCCAAGAACCAACAACAAGTACAACGAACAACACCCACAACGAGAAGCACAAACTCCTCCCAAGTTATCATTCACCTCTATCCATTAGGGTGTGCAATGATCCCCTCATCCAGAATCATGTCATCGACAAGTGATAGGTGTGATAGTAACCATGTCACAACCAACATATCTAGACCCTTAACCCAAGCTAAAATCAACGCGCTAGGAGACCGAATTAACTTCCAACCACAAGACGACTAACCCCATCACCCAAATGACAGGCCAACAGATGCAAGGTGAAAAACATCCATTAATTAAATTGCACAACTAGATGAGGGGTTCTTGTTTTCTTAAGTGACACTTTTTATCAATGAAGTCTCCTGCACTGTGAAACAAAGATAATTGAGTAATAGTTATAAACTTTGTGTGCCCAGATTTTCTATTTTAAATCTCTATGTAGTGAAAGAAATAATCGGGTGTTTGCTTAACCATATATATATAAATATAGATAAGATGTTTAAATAAAGAGAACATAGTTAGACAACTAGTGATAGGTCAATGTAAAACTTGTATCTCACAAAAACTTTAGAAAATAATTGAAGAACTCAAGGTCATATCTCACAATATGTTCATCAATTTTTGTGCACACTTGTCAACATCTCTCCAATGAAATTTTAGTTTTACTAAATTCCTAGCTGAGTTCATAATTGGAAAGTTCTTAAAGGCAAGATACCTTACTATGTCAGACATTCATCATTTTCCTTACGTTTCCCCTTTTTTTATGTTTCCCCTTTTCCCCTTAGTTTCCTATTTTTTTAAGCTTCCTTGTTTTCCCTTTATAACTAAAACTCAAATTAGCAAGTGTAGAAAAAACACCTTTTACCCCTTTTTCTTTTTAATTAATAATTTTTCATTAGCATAAGTAGAAAAAAACAATCATTTCCCTTTTAAAATTTCAATCCCCCATTGTAATTTGATTTTAATAATTTAATTGAATTTCTTACCCCCTTCTTGTTATAGGTTTAATTATGATTATTAATTTTTCACCACATGTGTTACTTAGACCTAGATTTTAATTTCACTAG